>JAOBAY020051097.1:0-13336 GCA_025331085.2 Zoanthus sociatus
CATCCATATACATTTCTGAAGGCCCCTGAGAACAGGAATTTCTTAGGGTTCAAAGTGAAAAACTACCTCATCCATAGCGGGGTGTGTGGATATTAAATGGATTGGCCCTATTTCAGTGATTTGTTCCCAGTGTTTTTGCGTGTTGTTTAACAAATAAAGCTGATATAATGCAAAGTCCACTAGTTTATGCAGCCCAGTTCGCTCGTTAATATTCACTCAAATAAACAAGGTACTATTGCAGCTTTCTTGACTGCAGTTGTCTGAAATTTGTGTAAAAGCAATTTTTATTTGCAAACTGTGTGTTGAAGCTTTGAAGGTAATTGATCCAGAAAATGAACCGCATCAAAAACCAGTTAGGAAAGATGTCAAACCTAGCCGGCCTAAATCTGAGCTACACTATGTTCTCATTGCGCCCGCGCCGTAATCTAATTGAATAAGAAAATGGACAAATTTATAGATTTACATTTTATTCCATTTTATTTATTACATTTTATTATATTATTAAAGCATGTTGTATTAGTTGTATTGTAATGTACGTTAGTTAGTTATAAATTACAATATTAACTGTTATTTGTAAAGTTATTCTTACTAGTACAATTTCCAGTTTTATTTTATTGTAGCTTAACTTTCCCTCGGTAATTTCATTTTAAATTTACACGACGTTCTTTGGTTATTAATGTTAACAGAAAAAAACAGACCTTCCAACTCTCACGGTTTGGCCTTGAGACTCACGGTTTCAGATCCAATTACCACATCCTTTACTCCTAATGGTTTTTTAAATACTAAAACATTAGCCTGCGAACGAACCATTTTGAGCGGTTTGTTCACCTTGGTTCTCAGTTGACCTAATGTTGCTCGAGTTGAAACTATACTTTGTCATTTCATACAATTAGATTTTTTACTAAGAATAAAAACTAACAACAATATCCGACTTTGCTTCCTGCTGCACTGCTCAAGTCTCCTGAACAAATGAAGCTGATTGTTGCGGTTAAGAACGTAAGATCGATTTTTTACGTTATTTTTTAACAAAAATTTTGTTCATAACTTTTAACAGACTAGAGGAATCCTTGAACGTCTAAAAGCCAATGAAATTATTGTTGGCGATGGTGGAATGACATACGAGCTTGAAAAACGTGGCTATGTTAAGGCAGGGGATTGGACACCAGAGTGCGTTGTTGAAGATCCTGAAGCAGGTACTTAATTGGATCTGATTAAAATATGTTTCCGCGCGTGTTAAAGAGTTCCGTAACCTCTGTCTGTTACGCTTCGTGGTTTGTGGAATGTAGCGTTACGCTTAGTCTTAGGGTGGGTTCGTTTGGGCCAATTCTAGAATAAGAATGCAAGGATTTTTGGAAGAGTTGTTCGTTTGGGATCTATTCTGATTCCGGATTACTTGGAATACTCTTCCGCTCATTCTGCTCGTGATATCGGAATAACCGGAATAATCCGGAATAGTGACGTCACACGCTCTAACCTAAAAGGCTACAACAACAATATCAAAAATGGCGGACAACCGGCTGGACAGCGAAGAAAACGCCGAACTAACTGTACTGCCTACCGTCCAGAGCTATAGAAATCCGCTGACCAGAAGTGAAATTTACCGCGCGCATTTAAGAATACATGGATTACTTGGAATCTTGGAATAATTGTTCTTTGGTAAATTAAAATCCAGAAAATCCAGATTATTCAAAAATGTATTCCTACTTCGGAACAGACCCAAACAAACGCACCCATAATCAGCTAGTGTATCAGCACGAAGGCTCCGCTCATCAACATGTTTATCAGTTCGACAGCTCCATCGTGAGTTTCTTCGAGCTGGTGCAGATGTTATCCAAGCTTTTACATTCTCTATGCAGGACGACCTATCAGGAGAGCAAGCGAAATATGGGGCAAGTAAAACTTGGTTTTCTAACAAATTTAAAGGTATAGAAGACATCAAAACGAATATGTCAAGCATTATTTGGAGCTAAATATAATAAAGTAACCCATTCTTATCTAATATGAAAGCCAATGACAAAAAAAAATAATGTTCGTTGTCATCTCGACAACATCGTCAGCTAAACTGGTGAAAATACATTTTCAAGCGCAATAATGGAAAAATAATATAAATATGTGAATAAACAATTATCTAAATATGTGTAAGATGAGTGTTTTTAAACGTATGATTCAAATAGTCAGTGTCAACGTACTAGGCTATAATTAAATGAGATGGTGAGAAAGTTACCAATAAAAACAGAATGGCGGAAAATACAATTAGGAAGAATAACAAAACCAAATTAAGGAAAGCGAAAAAAACTTGTAACAATAATAACGAAAAAACGAGAAGTAAATAATCATTTTAGGTTTTATTGAGTCTGACTGTTTGTTGAGATGGATAAGACAGTTCAGTTTTCGCCAGCACTTTTGCAATATTAAATAATTTCCCAGGATATCTTCATTGCCATAGTTGTACGTAGACGCTAGATGTCTGCTGATAGCTTATTCTGTAGGCAGTGTTCGCCAATATGATGGAACAGTTGTTAGTTTAGTATGCTCTATGTCGCACACCGCCAGGCATTCATACTTTCATACGACGTATTGCTCGTTCATTAGATTTCGGTTCGGAAAACGGGGTATATCAACAGCTATCTTGCTTCGAAAATGGGTTGAATTGTGGAGTCAATATTTCTGCCGAATGCACGCAGTTATCTCTTGACAACGTCTGCTGATTTATGATCTCTGAAAGTGTAACACTTACTTGCAACTCGTCAATAGATTGTAGAATTCACGAATGCTGTTAGATGAAAACTTTTTTGAGGTAGGTTTTTTCTACTAAAATTTATACTAAACTTAGTAATTGTCTCTCTAGGTACAGAAAATAAACCAAGCAGCGTGTGATCTTGCGCGCGAGGTAGCACGGGAAGGCGGAGCTCTATTCAGTGGTTCAGTTTGTCAAACTGGAACAATGTATTGTGATGGCGCGGGAGAAGAGGCCGTAAAGAACAAATTTAGGGAACAAATTCAAATTCTACTCAAGAACGACGTTGATCTGATAATAGGAGAGGTACTTGTGTTTCTTAATCAAATGCGGCATAAAATACTGATCTGTAGTGCAATCACTTGAACTCGCTGTGTAAACATAGTGTTTTAGTCGAATGCACTGTCTTTGGTCACTCAAATATACTGTTGGCTTGAGCTTAAAAGTATAAGAAAACATTTTAACAATCACAAATCAACAAACGTTCAGTAAACTTTCAGTTACATAACATTGGGAATGAACAACATTTTGACCTCTCGGCGGCTTTTTTAACCGTCGACTGTTGATCTGCCTCGAACTTTAAGTCAACGTTTAGATGTAGTCGGTGCATTTTATGCTCTTTATCAAATGCCAACGTTTTTTTACAAATAGTTATTTATTGCTTTAAATAACATACAATGGTTTTCAGAAATTAATTTAATTTAATTATTTTTTTAAACTACCTCTTTAAAAGTTAGGTATATAGTTTTTGGCTTATTTTTTATCCAATTATTTAATTTAATTGTAACCAGAACGCTCGTCTTTATTTCTAATAGCAATTTCTGAGCGCCTAGGCATTAAATGCGCAAGTTTCTTTAGCGTGTCAAGAGTCAATTTCTTTCATGCAAAACGTAGTCGCATTTTCAGGTCTTTCCTAGTTTCGGGTGTAGGATCTTTGTACGTTGGCTCTTCAATGATATGCCAGATGTTCTCAAGGGGATTGAGAGCAGATGAGTTTGCTTGACAACCATCCTTGGCTATAAAGTTTAGGAACTGAAGAAGGATAGCCGAAATATAGTACTTTGTATAATTTTATATACGCCGTGTTGACCTTTTGACTTATTATATTTTATTGCTTTTGACACCATGTCTGAGTGACCTTTGAAGTGTGAGCTGGTGCTTTATCCTGAACAAATGTCATTAATTTCTTTCTTTGAGCTAAACAACATCCTTTCTGTTGGACCATATGTCACCTGACGCCTTGATGTTCACTTCTTTTTTAAATATTTGGTTGGTGTAGTACTCAGAAGTGAACGTTCGACATGTGGGTAGCATGAGGCCACGACCCGTCATGCAACCCTAAACCATCACCTTAGCACTTTACTTCACTCGGAAAGCTGGAGGACATTCCTGCAAGCCTCGTGCGATATCATTTTTTTGGGTTAGGGTTCTGGAAAAGATAATTAGGACACTCGTCCTTGAATAAAAAATTTTCCCAATCTTCTGCCATCAGCTTCGCTTTCCTTTTTGTTTTCGCTCAAAAAGCATTTTCTTTCGCTTGAAAGCCTTCCACCCTTACCTGGTCATGTATCTCTGCACTGTTATGCACGAAACTTCTATGTTTTTCTGCTAAAGATTCTTGGCAATCTTCCTTGTGGAACTGTTTCCTTGTACTTTGCTTTCTCGATTGATTTCCACGCACAGTTATTCAAAACATACAGTCTTTCGCTTCTTGGTTTGCCTTCAAGGCACTCCTTTTTCAACCAATTGTTTACCCCGCGTTCCGCCTTGTTAAAATATTTAACAATTTCTCTGACTGAGCTCTAGTATAAACAGTGTCGCGCCTGAGGTCATTTTTGTGATAGAGGAAGCACAAAGTTCAGGAAAAAAAAATAAAAGATCACAAATTCGGGAGAGGAAAAAAATTCAAATAGGGTGCAAAAAAAATGGCGGAAAAACGCGGGTGTGTACTTTTAGCGCGAAAATCAAAACAAATGCATCAATTAGACAGTTAAATTGCTTTTGCCAGTTATTTTAATACATTCTTTACCTCAATTTATTAAAAGAGCTATAACAAACAATTAATTTGTTTAAAAAATAAAAATCGGAAATTTCTCAATATTTTTTGTCATAATTGTTGTTTTAATACATTTTAAAACCTTGTCTTGCTGTGTCCAGTTCTTTTTTTATGTGGAAGAAGCTGTATGGGCAGTTGAGGTGCTGAGGACCTTAGGCAAACCAGTTGCTATAACATTGTGCATTGGACCAAAGGGAGACCGGGCTGGCCTCCCTGCCGGAGAATGTGCTGTCAAACTGGCTAGAGCAGGTACAACCGGCGTTTAAACAACTTTGCCACGTGACAGCCAGACACAACCACATGCATGCATTAGCTTTTTCATTCTTCCCACTAGTTAAGAAGCAAATAAGAGTGAGAGAGCAGATTTAAAATGAGTCAAAACTATTCGTTCTATAGTAAACCAAATGCGTTTAACTAGGCTCCGTTATAGAAATAATTTTCTCTGTTTTTTTAGGGCTAGAATTGCTTCTAGTGACTTAGTGGAATTAGTTAACATATGTCGTCTTTGTAAACTAGGGTCACCGACGTATACTGTAAATCGAAATTCAATAGACTGGGGAAGAAAAAATTTGGTGCGGATGGGAGACTGGAATAGAGAAAATAGATGCGGATGAGTAAAAACGAATGAGGAAGAGAAACTATCCCTTTGCATACAAAACGAATGCACAGAATTTTCCATTTCTTAAAAAACAAAAAATTGCCATTGGTCAGATATTTTTTTTCCGGCAAGAGCTGCCAGTCACACGACATCTGCCCTTGACAAGGTTTTTAAATAACGGCGTCGGAAAAGCAGTGCTTCGTTTAGTGAGAGGTGACCAACCGGAATTTTACACATACTTTTTTTCCTTTCTTTCATTTCTGATCCCTGTAAGAGAAAGTTAAAAAAGGAGAGGAATTATAAATGTACTCATTTTAATTACACGCTATTTCTGAAAACGGAGATGAAAGCGGAAAAGTATTGCTGTTTTTTCAATAAACAGCAATAAGTGAAAGATATGTTAAATTTAAGGAACTACGTAAGTTGGTAGGTACGTAGATAGATAAGTACGTCAGTAGGTAGTACGTAGGTAGGTGCGAATGTAGGTAGGTACGTCGGTAGATAAGTACGTCAGTAGGTAAGTACGTACGTAAGTACGTAGTTAGGTAAGTACGGATGTAGGTAGGTACGTTGGTAGGTAAGTAAGTCGGTAGGTAAGTACATACCTAGGTACCTAGCTAGGTAGGTACGTAGGTAGGTAAGTATTATGTAGGAAAGTACGTAAATAGGTACGTATGTAGGTACGTGGATAAGTAGTTTATACAGCAATGTAAATAACGTTAAGAACGATACTTAGCTTTAGCTCTGTCAACCTTCCCTTGTGCATGCATAACGCTTTCCATGAATCCACCAAGGATTGAAACTAATGACAGTATTCATGCTCAGGTTGAGATGGATCCAGAGACTGCTGAACCAACTGACAAGCTGATGCCCGCGGCAATAAAGTTCTGCAAGTCAGTTGGCTGCAATATAACTACATTGTCGGAAATTCTTGCCAGCAAAAATGAGAATATTATGAATGCAATTCAGAAAGGTTTGGACAGAGCAAATGCAAAAGCCACGTCTCGGGCACAAAAAGTAGGTTCTTTTGATTAAGATATTAAATTAAATGATTTTTTACTCCTTGACATATCAAGATTGATAATCACCACAAGTCCTTTATTGAGTTGAAGTTTTGACTGTTATCCCTTCTCTAGTTTTGTCCATAACTTTTAATATGGCCGTATTGGTGGGGTTAAATGTTTACTGTAATCGCAAGCATAGCATTGATAGCACATGTGTGCTAATTCTAAATACTTGCCATGAACTGCACAAGTATGGTAATTCTAAATATTTGCCTGCGGCTCGTGTTTTCTTCATTTCCCTCGTGTTCTCAATGCCAGTCGTGTTTTATCACAGTGTTATACACGGCTTAGGCTTCTTTATTTGTTGAATAAAATGCATGCTTTGGGCCCCAGCGCTGCAGAAAGATACAGTGATCTTTTTTCTTGCAGCATAACATTATGTCCAAACATCAAACTCGTAATGGGCTTCCGTTTTTCTCCCAGCATTGAACATAATTGCAGTTATAATTTACAACTTCTTCTTTTCTAAATGGTTTGTTTTGATTTTAATCGTTCGCTTATCACACACTAAGTTCATGCTTAATTACACGTTCCTATGATACAAAAGCGGCCTGATTTTTACAGCACATGGATTTCAAATCATGCGATTAAAGTTTGACTTTATTTGACTTTTAATCAGTTACATATTTACACGTTCCTATGATACAAAAGCGGCCTGGGTTTTACAGCACATGTGTTTCTGACTTATGCGATTGAAATTTGACTGTCATTTAGTTTTAATCAGTACACATTTTGTCCGTTGTGAAGTAATAATGTGTAGCATTTAGTTGGGTCTAACAACACGCTTTTTTTAGGTGCAGAAATGGGCTCTGTTGGAAAGAGATTTTTCTATTCCTGGTGGTGAACTTGGTGAGTGTTAGTTGGAGAAGGATTCTGTTATATCATTTAACCCTTGTCCTGCTAAAAACGATTTCATATAAATTAAACTTGTCTTAACTTTTGAACCTGTTGGTTAAACCCTATTAAATGACCATTCATTTATTATGTCTTTGCAAGTATAATCTAGAAATGTCAATGGTTTTGACTAATTCTGAAGTTTTTATTTTCTAAGAAAATTAAAATTTTTGGCTTTCAAAAGTCTAGCATGTAAAGGGTTAAGAATAATGCTGAGGCTCAGATTTTGGTAAGAATATAATTTTGCATGTTTGAAAAAAATGACAATACTGATTAGATGTATTGCAATTGCACTCTAATCCCAAATGGCAAAGCTATATACACATCTATTAACTTTGCAGCTCGTTGAGCTACAGTCATTTTACAAATGGAAATTTCTTGTCACCGATATTCCCGAAACTAAGAATATTTGTAAGAATATTTTTAGCCTAAAATCAGCCAAAAAGTAAACCAAAAAAATATCCATCCTCGATCTGAAAAAACAATATTCTTGTAAAAAAGTGTAGTACACTTGAATTTAAACTAGTCTGCGTGCTAGTAAAAATTCTCAGTAGCAAAATATTTTTGACTGTGTTCCAAGTAATATTATTTCGCTACAAATTAAAATTTTGTTCAGCCTTAAATTGCAAGAAATTAGGTCGCACAAAAGTCATTCAGCTTATGGAAGGTAATAATTTTTTGAATATAAACAATTTGAAATACAGGTTCTTTATTGGTTTTATAAATCAAATGTCTATTAAAAAATGGAGAGGACTAATAAACCTAAGTGATTACTGGTCCGAATGTCTAGTAATTAAAAAGAAAATTAATTTCTATTCCTGTAATTGCATTGTGGATCTTAAAAAAATATGGGCTGCGGTGTTTAAAGGCTGTTTATTTTAATTTAAGTCCCTATATCGCTTTTTATCTTTTAGATGAAAAATATTGTCATCTAAGGACTCAGAATTCGAATAACCGAAGAAAAATTTCACACCTAAGTATGATTTTTAATCCAAAAAAGTTTGGAATTTAAATTTTGACAGAGCGGCAGAGAACCGGTACTTGTGACCTAGCAGAAATAAGACGTCCTTTGCTGTCATAAAGGCGAAAAACGTGACAAACAAAGAACTTAAAAGTGACAGTCTCTGTTTCAGCTGTGTTTTAGACTGTAACAAATGAAATTGTTGTATTGACTGTGTTAATACTCCACAAGTAACTTGTCCTATGTCATCACACCAGCACTTCATAATGGTATTAATGCAGTGTGTTTCTTAAGGCCGGTACACCGGTAAATTGTACGAACGTTCCCCGACGGCTGTACCGGTTTTCCCCAACTCGAAAGCTCAAAATAATTCTGGTGATGTCCCCAGACCTCTCTAAATACTTGAGCATTCGGTCCTTGATGATTTCGTACCCACTCCAGGTGTACCTGCTTTCCCACTTAGTGTACCCCACTTCCCAAGCCTTAAGAAACTGTAATGCTTAGTCAAAAAACGACAGCAGTCCCGCCCAACATTATCTTACTTGCCCATTTCCAGACTCACAAAACCAAATCACATACTATAAAAACTGTTTACTAATGTTCTACTTTTGTACTAAAAGACTAAAAAAACCATAAAGAGACTTTAAATCTTGGTTTATCAAACGGTGCTTAACTGTAACCCTGGCCAGTTAAGCAACAATTCAAGTAGCAATTTCTTCTCTAAAAGATTTAAAGCTTTTATGAAATATCGCCCAGATTCCAAAAATATCCCAAATTTAAAGCTAACATACATAGTGTAGTATTCAAACACCCTGTTTGAATGTTCATTTGCTTTTGAACAACTATGCCATGTTTCTAGTCGAATTACCCATTTATTCGGTACAGTTACATTGCAGAAGAATCTTCAATGTTTCAGTTCTTATTTAAATAAACTCTTCATGATTATTATTCTTCAGTGTTGGTAATTATGTCTCATGAAAAACTAGAAAGCCTGACTGTGCACAACTTTCAATTTTATGTCATCCAAAGACCAAACCATAAGAATTCTCATTCAAAGACTGATTAATAAATTAAACAAGTTAGAATCTGCAAAAGCGTTTTGAATGAAGTTTAAGATGACATTTAGATAGGGAACTGTTTAAAATTATAGAGTAAAAAAGGGACAACTTTTTTCAAATAAGAAATGATTTTCTAAATCATCTTTTTCAAAAAATTAAACCTGTTTAATTGCAACTAGGTGTTTCAAGCCCCGGGCCTATCATTTCGCATAAATTTGTTCAATTCACTTATTCAATTCCGGGATGAGAGCACTACTCTTTCTAGGGCACTGGTCAAGGATGCATCCTCAACTAATTTATCACTTCAAGTGTAATACACAGGGCTCGACACTAACGGTAGCCAACTAGCCACAGACTAGTACAAATTCAGTTTTGGCTAGCAGATTTTCTGTGTCCACTAGTCACTTTGGCCAGTAAACCAACTACAAGTTTCTGTCTTTATCAAGGAAGACATGTCAGAATTTCAGCAAATGGCTAGTAAAAGAAAATGTTTGGCTAGTAGCATCAAAGTTGACACTAGCCATTAGACTAGTAAGTTGAAAAGTTAGTGGTGAGCCCTGCATCAGCTGTGTCCTATCCACTGAGCTGCAAGAACTGTTAGGAAAGTGGGGTCATTTGTTACATTCTTATATAGGCTTGTGAACAGTATACATAAAACAACAATTACAACTTTTTTTTGTAACCTCACATGTTACAATATATAAAATTATAACAATGTTACTAGCAACCTGAAAACAGTGCTCTCCGCAGATTTTTTTTACCAGAGTGGTGGCTCATTAATATCCATGATTATATGCTAATTAATATTAATGAGATTATAAATGTTAATGATTTTCAAATGTCTTGTCACCCAGTTTCATGATTACTTAATTTCTTGCGTCGGATTGGGCTTGAAATTCAAGATGTGGTCCTTTGGAAAAAAAAACATGAGTTTAGTAAATTTTGAGTTTAAGACTTTGTTTTTGAAATTCCTTGACAGAATTTTGATATATATTTAACTAATTATTCATACATCAGCTAAGAGCAGAACAGTGCTCATAAATCACATGATGGTGGGGCACCGCAGGTGTCACAATCTGGGGAGAACACTGTGAAATAGTGGTACTAATCAATTTAGTAGACCATTAGTTATTAGTACAATGCTCAGGCCTTTTCCAGAGCAAAATACAGGTGTGCAGTGATTTGCACACCTGAACCAGTTTGCACGTGCGATTCACACACCTTTTATTCACACATGTACAGTACTGAATTATAAAATTATACAAATCAATAGAAAACTGGAAACAAGCCAAATAAAAGTGTGTTTAAACACTTTTTCATCAAATTCGCTTGTTTAACCTACATTTCCTACACAGCACAACTATTTTTCACAAATTTTAGGTTGTGCAAATTTCATCTATTTATGCTTTCCCCACGTGCAGTTAAAAGCACCCGTAATTCAGTTCACGTGTGTGCTTACGTGTGCGTGTGCAATCGCACATGTCAAATGAAAAGGCCTGAATGCTAGGTCGTGTAATAAAAGAATTTTACATTTAATTCAGGTGGACCACAAAAACACTGCCAACTTGACTCACAACCCAGTTATAGGATAATCAGAAAATTTATAAAATGCACTTTTTGACATTTTAAAATTAGGTCCTTTAATTATTTTACTTACTGATGTTTACCGTTGTTTCGTTAACAGGTGTTTGAGCGTGGCGTCACAACAGTGGCATTCAGCGTGGACCTATGGGTACATTATCTGAATTTTGCTTCTCAGTCAGCCAAGGGCCTACCTGAAGGCCCCAAATTAATGAGAAGGTAATTTGTATTCAAACTAAGTGATGGATACTGACACCTGTGTTCATTTCCAGACAGGTAACATTTCCCCCTTGGCCTGGTATCTCCTCAACATGCCAACATGTGGACAAAATAGACTGGAAATAATGTTGAGTTACCTTGAAAATCGTTTCTCACCGTTTGAATTTTGAATTTTGTGATTTTCCGTTTTGATGTTCATTCTAACAGTAGCATTTGTATTCAAGGAGATATTTCTTTTAACCTGGGCAGTGTTGATAATGTGCCTCAACAATATGGTAGCAACAGTTGTAAGACCGAAGGTACTAGGGTCAGGTGCAAAGGTACTGTATAGATTCTACAGACCTCTTTTTGGCTATAATTCCATTCATTCCTGAGTTAGATGTGCCATATAAGAGTAGCTTGTCTGTCACAAGTCTTTAAAATTATATTCTGTGTGTGTTTTTTATACCACATGTAGTTTGTTTGAAAGAGCAGTGAATACAGCTGGTTATGAGTTCAGATCAGACAAACTGTGGGATGCATATATTGAGTGGGAAAAGTCCCAAGGAGAGCTACAACGAGTAACGGCATTGTATGATAAAGTTATGACAGTTCCTACACAGATGTACAGTCAGCATTTTGAAATGTAAGTATTTTCAGGGATTTCAATAAGTTTTGAAGTAGAAGGTAAAACTTCAGGAATAGACGGCGAAGTAGCTGATATTTCTCATTTTATTTGCATGGTCTGAGTAGTTTAGCCACCAAAATAGGCGGCGAGTTTATTTCAAATAGGTGGCGAAATTCGCCGGCTGCCGCCTCTTATTGAAAACCCTGCTAATATGGTCAGCTTTTCTCAAAAGAAGTGTCCAGATGTCCACCAGGCAAACAGAATTTTGACAAAAAATATGTGTCCGTCATTCGAGTTTTTTAGAAATATATAGTTTAGAGACTTATTGTAGTCCAACCTTGGTTTAGAATCTCAAAACCTTTCTTTTGTCAAAAAAATATTTTTAAATTCTAAACAAATTTCTGACTACAATCAGTCTCTAAAGAATATTTTTCAAAAAAAAAATCATTTGAGAGACTCATAATTTTTGTTAAAATACTGTCTACCTGATACACATCTAGACACTTTGTTTCTCAAAATTGACAATTGAATATTTTAATAATTTCAAATTGGAATATTAGCATTTTCAATACCAAATTTGTTGTAACTTACATTTATTATTACACTGATAATTTCAAGGTGCTGGTGACAAAGCTCTTTATAAGAGACTCAACACTGACTTGGAGAAGAAACTGCCAGAAGTAGCAACAGACTGGAGAAGGTTTCATGAAACTTTAATAAACTCATAATTATTATCAGTAAAGTATATTCCATGTACTAGTCATCATCTTTGTTTAATATTCCTGGTTTCCCACTTCTGGGGTTGGACATGATACGAGTTGCCTCCACTGTTTTCTATCCTCTGCTATATCTTCTGTGATGTTCAACTTCCTCATGTCTTCTTCTGCTACCTTATTCCAGCTCTTCTTTGGCCTACCTAAAGGCCTTCTACCTTCCACTTCCAGCACCATCACTCTCCTAAGTATGCTATTATCATCCCTATGTTTTACATGACCAAACTATCTCAACCTTCCACCTCCAGCTCCATTATTCTATGGTCTACCTATTAGCCTTTTACCTTCCACTTCCAGCGCCATCACTCTCCTAAGTATGCTATTATCATCCCTATGTTTTACATGACCTAACCATCTCAACTTCATGGTAAGCTTGTAAGAGAGGGGGCTTACTAGAGAGGGGGACTTATTAGAGACTGAGGGAGCTTATTAGAGAGGGCTTATGAGGGGCCTTATTAGAGGGGGTTTATTAAAGCAGGGTTGTCGCTAAGAAAATTGTCTGGCGGTTGGTGTTTCATTTGAGCCGGTTAAAAACAGCTTAAAAAATGGTTTGTTACCCTTTCCCAAGTGATGGACGGCTAAATCCAGCCGGCGATTACCACTTTCTCAGCCGGCGAATTTCGCCGGCAGCCGGCGCTTAGTGACAACCCTGTTAAAGAGGAGGGCTTATTAAGAAAGGGGCTTATTAGAGAGGGGGTTGTTAGAAAGGAAGGCTTATTAGAGAGGGGGTTGTTAGAAAGGAAGGCTTATTAGAGAGGGGGTTGTTAGAAAGGAAGGCTTATTAGAGA
>JAOBAY020051116.1:0-13335 GCA_025331085.2 Zoanthus sociatus
AAAAACCAATAATCTTACCTTAAAAAGTCCTAAAAAAGTCCTTAAATTTTGCTTTGAGAAAAGCGGATGAACCCTGTACAACATTAAAGTTCTATTTATGTGACATAATATGGAGTAAGTCAAACACGTTTTTATTTTAAAATGACTTCAGAAGAATGGAGGGATTATACTACACTAGTTAACATTTTTTACAATGATCAAGATAGTCTATTGCAAAAATTCAGGTAAATTTAAGAATCTAAAAATGCTCTCAATCGAAGAAAATGACCACAGTGACAGCTTGGAATCGCTTTAAAATACGGTTCTTTTTAGGGAGCATGCATAGTCTGAAGGCCTTGAGAGGCCTTGCATGTCTAACCATTTGCAGGCTGCACCTTTTAAGTTTGAGAGCGTAAGTGTTGGACTGGCAAGGAATCGAACCTGGGTTGTCTGAATTGAAGACTTTGACATCTACTAACTATAGCTTAGACTTGTGGTATCTTAATCAGAACATTCTTTTTTCATTTTCTTTATTTGGAAATCCTGATTCATATTTTATTTATGTAAATTAATTGCTTGAACAATGAAGTCTTTAAAATTTAAAGGTTTCTCCATTAGATATCTTTTTACTTTCCCAAGAATCTTGACGAGCTTGAGGGCAACATGGAGATTTGAGGGAAGGAAAACAGTCATTAAGTGTATATAGCATAAACAAAATAGACCACAAGATACAAACGTACATCCTTTGTGGCATGTTAAATGTTTTTTGAGTCTGTTTCTGCAACTAGTTTCCAATTTCATCTTTGATCTGTAAGATGAGCAAAACGTTTCTTTGAAGGCTCCTTTTTTGTTTTGGAATGAAAACAGTTTTAAAAATTGCAAAAACGAACTTTTAGCACGCACGGCTACCAATTTTCCAGCCGAATTTTCCCGTTCTCAAACCTGACTGTGCGACAGCAAGGTTTACCAGTTAGTCAACAATTATTGAGATGTTGACCAGCCAGGTAACATTTGATTTGAATTCATCCACATGACCTCGTTATAGCCTTCAAGTTGAAAATTCTTTAGCTATATAACCATGGAAGTTATTTTTTCTTTCATTTATTTATTTGTTGATTTGAATTGTTTTTGTTTGGATAGTAGATTTGCTCAGTTATGGTATAGTTGTGTGCTCTACAAAACACTTTTTAGGGAGAATGAGTGTGTTTTAACTTTTTTGAACACTGTGTGTTTTGGTCTAAATTTGAAACTGGTTACTTTTATTAGGAGTATGACAACTATGCTGAGTTTGATATCAAGGACATTTCTTTTGATCCATCAGATTCAGAACTCCTTAGAGGTTGGTAAATGTTATGTATTTAGTCAATAATAACACAATAAGCTAGACGAAATGTTGCTGTGAAGTTGCTCATTTAGTGCATAAGCTAGTGTACATGTGCTTGCTTGCGCATGTGCCATACACTGATACACAGGAAGACCATAACATTCCTCTCAACAAAACTAACAAACCAATAAACATGAATATTAATTAGCTACTAATGGGATACAAATAATAAGGTACAAATGTCTCTTGGTTGGCTGTGAAGCCAACAGATCATAGGTTCGGTCTCTCTGGTGCTCTTCATACTCTTGTTGAGTATCGTCATTCACTCGGTTCTGGCGTGCTAGGGGAAGCTGTGGGGGGTCCTTTCATGGGTGGAGGAGTCTCAACTGCCACTTCGACCGGCGTCTCCTATACTTCCTTTGGAGGTAGGTGTACTGGTAGGGTATCTGAAATCACTACTGGTGGTTCATCATTCTGCTGCATAGCTGATTGAAAACCTGTAGGTAACAAGTAGTCTATGTGTCACTTCCATATGGTGTTTCCAACTGCAACCTTGTACGTTAGTGGACCTGTCCTCTCTCTACCACACCCAGTCCACCACTTCAAACTTTCTCGGTAGTCGTGGGCCATCACGGCATCTCCTACTTCAGCTTACCTCAGGTGTAGTTGTTTCATAGAGGTTGTGCTCTGTTTGAGTGATTTGTCTCTCATTTTGTGATTCAGGTTGGGTTTTACCAGGTCTAGACAAGTGCTCAATGGTCTCCCAAGCATCAGCAATGCAGGGCTTTCACCTGTGGTGGACAGACAGTAGCAGTACTAGGCTAACCAGCGGGTGGTAAACCATCTTCAGCAGTTAGCCCTCGTCAGACCAGTAGCAAACAATCGCTCTAACATCAGCTTTGTGTTTTCCCAATAATAATGCTCAAACTTATCATTTTAGATTTAAGAAACCACATTTTTCACTTTCTTGCCGATTGACGAACCTCAATATTTTTTTTTAGAAAAATAACGATTTAACAGCTAGAGCAGTATAGATTGTCTTTCTTCAATTTGTTGTTGTTGTTTTAGTATAACAAAAGTGTAACCATGAATATTCAATCAATGATTGTCGTAAATACCTATGTTTGCTTTCTTGAAAACACTTGATAATGAAATTCGTATTTGTAATCGTCCTAGAAAAATCTTTATGAATCAGTGAGAAACTATCAACACTTTATTGACAAAAAAACATAAAATATCTTTTTTCATTTATCTTTAAGAGTTTAAAGTTGCTGCTGTTGAAATTTACCGCAGAAGGTTAAAGAACAGATGGTTTCGAAAGTGGTAAGGAATTAGGCGTTCATGATTTTCTTGAAAGTGTCAGGAAGTTGTGTTATTCTGTATTTACAGTTAGCAAAGTGTAGCTTTCTAGACAACTGTTTTTATACCCCATTTCCTGAATTTAAAGTACGCCTTTCATGGTTGTACATGTACCATTTTTTACTGTAAATGCCTGTTCAAACTGATCAGATATGTTGGTCAAGCATTATTAAACAATGTTCAATGCAACTTGTTTGACTCATTGGAACAGCACAATCAACATGTTGGATGGTGTTGGACGATGTTGGATGAAGTTTGACTTTGTTCAAACTTTTCATCCAAGATCGTCCAACATTTTCGGTCGCGTGATCAAAATCCAACATTGTTGGATGGTGTTGGATTCGTTTGAACACACTAACATCCAACACAATCCAACACTGATCAAACACCGTCCAACACCACCTAACATTGTTGGATAATGTTTGAGCAACATTTCTGATCCGTTTGAACACTCCAGCATCCAACACTGATCAAACACCGTCCAATGCCACCTAACATTGTTGGACAACGTCTGACTAACATGTCTGATCCGTTTGAACACTCCAACATCCAGCACTGATCAAACACCGTCCAACGCCACCTAACATTGGTGGATAATGTCTGACTAACATGTTTGATCAGTTTGCACAGCCTTAAAGTCTATGATATGTTTTTACATTGGTGGAACCTACAAACGATGGTGCTGACAGGTATAGTATTAAACATCCTAGGTATGATGCAGAGAAGTGTTCCACACTAGAATCCGTCGGGCATTATTCAAGATAATGTCATTTTTGTTGTTCATACTTTTCCGACTACACCTGACCACCCCTCATGCAGAAAATGCAGATACTACTAGTTAACTTGGAAAGGATGTTGATTCTCTAAACTATCTACTATTTGTGAATGACCTTAATTAGTTTGTGTGTTAGTAATTAAAAGGAGCGAGATTCTCTGGTGAACATTACTAGTACTTGTATTCAGCATTGATATTGAGGCTGGCCAGAAGAAATGGTGCATCCTTGTTCTGAAAAGAGGGAAAGTGATGAATTTTAAAGGATTCACCTGCCAGATAGCAAGAAATTAAAATCACTGGAGATACGTCGCTGTGGGAGACAAAACTTTCTGAGAAGTGAATTTTATCACAGACTAGAAACACTCTGAATTCTATGCTCAGTTGAAAGAATGTAATAATTGGCATAATATATGGAATATTTCAATGCTACGATATAACAGAAGTTGAATACGCAACAGCTTTTCCTGT
The DNA here is from genome assembly GCA_025331085.2 of Zoanthus sociatus. Lineage (NCBI taxonomy): Eukaryota > Metazoa > Cnidaria > Anthozoa > Zoantharia > Zoanthidae > Zoanthus > Zoanthus sociatus. Next base: position 3,906 of record JAOBAY020051116.1, read on the forward strand.
TAGTTAAGTTTAAAGTGTTTCCCATGAAAGAGGGTGTGAGAAACCCAAGTAGAGGTGGAGAAGAGATGGTTAAAATAATTAAAAGTATAAGGCAAACTTTTTTATTGCCAATTCCACTATATGGTGGAAATGAGATGATGTAACGTGGAACTGTTTGAATAAAAAAGAATTAAAAAGAGACAGATGAACCAACACAGTTTGAAGAGTTGAAAAACAAAACGTGTCACTGCTGATTTTGTGGTATGAAAGAGTAACATTGAGTCAGTTATGTTGCGAGTGCATTAAGGTACCCAAGTTTTGTATAAACAACATGACAAAGTGGTTATTCATGAAACGGTGTTGCTATCTTTGCCAGCGTAGAAGTGTTGCTTAATAATGAGTATGGCTCAAGAGTTATCAACAACTAGTAAATTCAGCGTTCAGAATTAGAATCTATTTTATTCTCTATTTGTTGTACTAAACTTACATTTGAATATTCATTTTAATTGTAGGGTTGTAAAGCATTATGGTCTGATCAATATAAGAAAATGGCAAGGTACGTTTCTCACTTAAATCAGGAGCTGAAGCCTTTTAATTTCTAGCCTGCTTTAATTAAAACAAGATTGTGGTAAGCTTTTCTTCGGTTCATTTTCTGTGGCGTTTGTGGAAATTAAGAACAATATAAATATTAATCATAGTTAATTATGGTTTGTGATTTGTTAAAACAAGATCTGGGTAAGCTTTATCTAGCTTTTGGTTGGTTCATATTTCTGTGGCGTCTATCCTAAGTATGACTAATGGTTTTTTTGAACAGTGGTTATGTGAAGTTTGTGATTGGTTAAAACAAGATCAGGGTAAGCTTTATCTAGCTTTTGATTGGTTCATATTTCTGTGGTCATCATCATCCTCGTGTAGCATCCCTAGTTTCCCACTCTTGGGTTCGGACTTGGAGTTGCCTCCACCAACTTCCTCATGGTTTATTCCACTTACTGCAGATCTTCTTTAGCCTACCTTCTGGTTTTCTACCTTCCACATCCTGCTCCATTGCACTCTTAAGTATGCTGTTCCCATCCCTCTATTTAACCTGACCAGTGGATAAAACAAGGTCGGGGTGAACCTTATATTTATGTTTGTCTTTAATTCGGGATTTTATTATTTATAGGTTCATACAGTACTTAAATACTTTTTGTTTCCAAGGTGTGAAAATTCTTAGATCAGCTCCGTAAGACGTGTAAGAGGCTGATGAGAATACTGTCTGATGAGTGCGTAAGCACGAAACTCAGAGTCACAGAGAATCATGTGCGTTTAATCATTTAATTTGTAAGGGACTGATGTACATATAGTATTTAGTTTGTAAGTCTGAGTATTGGAACTTCTGTTCCTCTGAGGAGAATCTTACAAAAATTGGAGCTTTTTATAGTACTCACGGCGATGAATTTAAACTTCCAGCCTTGAATTGTTTTGATTTATTCATATGTGGGTTATCAAACGTGTAAGTATTTTAGATGGTTCCGATAGCTTTGTCTGATCTTCTCCTAAAAATGAAAGTCAAATGAAACAATGTTTCAACTACAAATAAAACTAGGTAAAAGTGTCACATCTGTAAAATGCGAAATGCGAAATGCGAATTGTAAAAATTCAGCAAATTGTAAAGTTCGGCAAATTGTAAAATTCTCTGTAACAATGTTTTTAGATATCACAGAGGAGCTATTGGTTCAGATGTGTGCAATTTCTTGGTGTGAATATTGGAAGAATATTGTAAATGATTTATTGATATATCTTCTCCAACATGTACATTTATTTTTAGTCAAAATTTTTCATTTGTACTCCAAACTGCCTATTTCCATAATTTTTGTTTCCATAATTTTTACAGTGATGGAAAGACGGTTGTCTAAATCAGAGAGGTAAATGGATAAGGAAAGTAATTGTAGAAACAGCTATTACATTTTGTTGTGTTTATGTTAATTGTTGCAAGTGTTAGCGAGTCAGTATTCATATTACATTTACGATTGACCACGCAGGGTTTTAAGCAAATTATTTGTATTTTCCGTTTGTCTTTATTCCTACTGTTGGATGATTTTGAGAAGATGTAGTGAATAGGGTCAGCGGCTGTTACTGCAGAGTTCTGCCAGGCAACTAGTATGATTACTCTTTGTGTGGGTTGAGTCTCACCATAAAGCTTATATCAATCACTTAAAGCTAGCTAAGCTAAATTCTTTACTAGTGGCCCATGGAGCCGGTGCTTATCTCCGGTTTCTGTAGTGTTAAGTGGATGAGAGTCTTTGACTTTCCCTGGACGGGACACTAATCTATCGCAGGTTACTAGCTCCCAGCAAACGCTGGTACTCATTTGCCTACTCCGGAAGGATAGAAAGGTGATTGGCTTAGGCGGAAAAGAGGGTCACACAACTATTCGAATCTCGACAAACTGCCGGGATCGAACTGGGGACCTTGTAGTTGGAAAGCAGACATCTTACCAACTGCTCCAACCACGTAAGGTTATATTTCTTTTTTCAGCAGATTTATTTTGTCACAGGCAATTTCATCATTTGCTAAAAATTTTCATCAAGACCAAAAACACCAGTTAAGGCAAAAACCGTTCTTTACGAAGCATTTTTGTTTGTATGACAACCATCATAACCATCATACAAAAGAATGGTGTTTCCTTTTTTTTCGTTTTTGGTTGGTTGGGGAAACACTCGAAGCATTTCCTTCCTATCAGAAATTCCGGTAAAACATTTGTAATATACATCTCCGATCGATAATTTTTCCTCTCTAGTAAGTTCCCGAATAAGAGCATAATTCTCAATTTATAAAGTTTCCCCACTCAAAATATTTCTTTTCTTTCTTACTTTGGCTCATAAATCTCCAATACTTAACACCATGCTTACAGTTGTGTTGGTAGAGGTAAAACGTCAGGGCTTACCCCTGAAAAGGTAGCTTCTTCGACTAGGTCACGTCAAAACGGAAAACTTTTTTGTTGTTAAATTAAGTCTCATCAGCACGGCATGGCTGTCAAACAGGTTGTAGTTCCCATATGAATTAACAAAAACAAAAAGGATAATGCTTGTGGGATGTAGGTAGAAATATAGAAGGTATAAAAAGCATATAATTTTAAAAATTTTAAAAATTTAACATATATTTTATCAGTAATTGCGTAACCGTTATAATTATCACACAATACGTTCAATTTGTTTTATAGAGACTTGCGCGATCGATTTCGACCGCTGGCTCGCCTTCATCCACCAGAAGAACATGAGAAATTTCTTCAAGGGTTGTTGCGTGAGTTTTTCATTTTCATATTCAACTTTTAAATTTCCGTTTTACAGAATTATGGCATGTCATTTAGGCAGCGTAATGATCTAAACATGCTAGACCAGGTGCGCGTTATTTTAATCTTCCGGGACATTGGTTTTATATCAGTTGCGCTTTTTTTTTAATGTTTTTAGGACAATATTTTTATATCATGCAGAGTGATATACCATATGGAAACTAAATGCATCCATTCAAACACATAAAAGAAAGTTAATATACAAATTGCTCTTACAGTTTATTTGCACTTTGTCTTCTGGTGGCTTTAATGAAAGATTTTTCTTTATTCAGCTGTGTTGGTAATGGTAAAACGTCAGGGCTTACCCCTGAAAAGCTAGCTTCTTCGGCCAGGTCTCGTCAAAACGGAAAGCTGTTTCAATCTTAGATTAGGTCTCGTCAGCATGGCATGGCTATCAAACAGGTTCTAGTTCAAACAGGTTTTGTGTCTTTACAACAACTATGTTTTATACTCTTGATCTCCAAAGTTTTGATGCGTATAATTATATAATCTATACTATAAATACATAACTCGGGCTATCGATTAAAATTGTTCACAAATTTTCTATACTATAAATATATAACTCGGGCGATCGATTAAAATTGTTCACAAATTTTCGGTAGCGTGTACTGCTGCCTTTCTCAAGTGTATAGTTTTAAAATCAAACGGTAGTTAAAACGAATAACTTATAAAATAGTAAAAAATACTAAAATAGGGAACGTGTTCAGTATTGAAATAAAATAACAAAAAAAGCGGTCGTGCTTGGCCAAACGTGTAAAACTATGTACAGAATAAAAGAACAATAAAAGTGCGTTATCGCTAGTGTTCTTTAAAATTCTTTTGTAAAGGGAAATTCTTGCTTATTTATTATTTTTCTTGCTTATTTACATTGCTTATTGTTATTATTTATCATTTATTATTGCTTATTTATTAAATTTATACTGTAAACTTGTTCTTTTCTGATATCTTAATTTGCTCTGACAAAGAGCTAGTGTTTGAAACATTGTTAGTTCGTTACACTACTTCTAAAAATAATCACAAATTTCCATCCTTTGGTTGCCTAAATTATGTGTTGCCCCTAACCCTTCAAAGCATTAATTAATAAGACGTTGTTAGTGGTACCTAGTATTGAAAGTAGGTATCTTTTTTTATTAAAAAACTTTTGTTTCTTTGTCTTTACAGTCGAATCTTTTCTAAAGAAACAGATATTTGCACTGCAGGAATATCGCTCTGCTGGGATTCGTAGAAGGAAAGGTATGTCTTCAATGCAATGTAATAATAAGTTGTGAATTCTTGTGTTCCAGGAATTTCGTCCTTTCCACGTCCCCACTCCATCAAAAACATTCTCTGTCCCCTATGGGGGATTCACTAAGGATTTCGTCCCCCAAAGGATTCTTAAGGAACAAAATTATTTTGAAAAGGTTTTGTTCTGATATCTTTTATGGTGATACAACAGATGCAGCAATTTATGAACGATTGAAGAAACACAGGGATGAGGATAGAGGAAGAAGAAAATTGTTGGATGACATTCTGTTCAACATTGAGGTGAATTCATTTTAGTTAACAATACTAATTGTTGAGTGAGGAATTTTTAAATCTTTTTTTTTCTGGAATTTTGGTCTTAGTTATTAGAAAAGATTTAAAAATGTCTCACTTGAATTGAATCTGGATGAATAACAACCTTCCCTTTCACGTTAATTTATACTAATATGTTTCGTAAGACTCTTTTTTCAAGAAAAAATTGATAACGAGGACCAAGTTCATCAATGTCATCAAAAAACTCAGAGCACCTTCTTCAAACATTGACATGGTCTGTGATAGCCATACGTACTCCATGTATAACTTGACGAAAATGGTGATGGTGACGAAGTTGGTCTTTGTGGAAGTGATGATGGAGATGATAGTGATCGTGACAGTGGTACTAGTGTTTGTAATGGTAGTGTCATGATGATGATATTGGTACTAGTGTTGGTGGTAGTGATGATGATAATGATAGTGGTACTAGTGTTTGTAATGGTAGTGTCATGATGATGATAGTGGTACTAGTGTTGGTGGTAGTAATGATAGTGATACTAGTGTTGGTGATTGTAGTGGTAATGATGATGGTCATGCTGGTAATAATGATGGTGATAATGATGGTGATGATGATGGTGACGATGGTAATGATGATGGTGATGATGATGGTGACGATGGTAATGATGATGGTGATGATGATGGTGACGATGGTAATGATGGTGATGATGATGATGGTGACGATGGTAATGACGATGGTAATGATGATGCTGCTGAAAATAGTTTTGATGATAATGCTGATAGTTGTGATGATGGTGATGTGATGCTGATAATATTCGTAATTGTGATATTGGTACTGGTGATGGTAATCTAACTCTGCTGTAGCTCTTCTTTTATCAAACGAATATATCGGTGAAAGTCAAAGCCCCCTATTTACAAGTCAGATATTTTAATCACTGAGCTTATGAGAACCCGCATGGGAATTGGTCTCTTACCTTTGGTTCTAGTAGACAACACAGTTCATGATCTTCACATTAACAATAAGATGTTGTACCTTCTGAGCTATTTGAGCTCACCTTAATATCAGGACACTTATCTCAGTTCCAGTAGATAACTCATAACTTTCTAATTATCAGTCAGATCTTTTACTCATTGAGCTATGGTGAACCAGTCATTTAATTTTACTCACGAGATAAGAATGTCCCGCTTACTGCTGGCTCAACATTGCCGTGATATTGACACCAGTTAATTTCTGTTTGCGTGTTGTAGTACTTATATGAAATGATAAAGAAGCACTTGATCTCCGCATCCAGTTGGCAGCGAAGAGCATTTGATCAGTATTCTTCTATATTTTATCTAAAGGCTAGTATTTTATACTAGAACCCCATGTTTGTCTTTTAAATGAACATTTATTATATATGCCAATCCAATAGCGAGAGTATGCTGATGTATCTTAATCATCAAGCTTTTTTTTTAATATTGACATTGGCAAAAACGCAAAGCTGTATCAAACAAGCTTTATAAAATAGTTATCTATGTTTGATATTTATCATCGATCTTGCTCCAGTTATTTAAATTTTAGTATTTTTTATAGTATTTTGTTATTTCAACCACCACTATGAACACCATCATCATCACCACTTGCGGGGGGAGTACTCCCATATATTGACTATACGGGTATGTGCCTGTTTGAGCGGGGTATGGTTTTCAGACTATACAGTCTAGAACAGGGTTCTAAATCACTGAATAGACAGCAGGGCTATCCAGTATCCCATTTCTTAGCTTTTTTATGTAATCTGACTTGAAAGGATCACGATTTGCTAGTTTAGAACAGGGTGTCAAAATCAAGCCATTTCTAGTTTAGAACAGGGTGTCAAAATCAGGCCATTTCTAGTTTAGAACAGGGTGTCAAAATCAAGCCATTTCTAGTTTGGAACAGGATCAGGTTTGTTAAGGTCAAGGGGCACTCCCCCACCCAAAATTCTGGTGAGTACAATCCCCCCTGCCTCTCCCGGACCACCACTATCAACATCATCACAGCCTCCAGCATCATTATCATCAATACCACGACCATCAGTACCATTATCGCCCTCGTCATCACCATAACAATCACTACCATCAGTATCGTCACTATCATCATCGTTATCGTCATCACCGTCACCTTCGTCATCACCATAACAACCACTACCATCATCAGTATCGTCACTATCATCATCATTATCGTCATCACCGTCACCTTCGTCATCACCATAACAACCATTACCGTCATCAGTTACGTCGCTATCATCATCATTATTGTCATCACCGTTACCTTCGTCATTAACCTAACTTTGTTTCTTTCAGGATCAGAAGACGTGTCAAGCCTGGTTACAAAGACAAGCATTTTCGTAAGCACAGTGTATTATGTAATAAAATTGTTGCGAATTCTTTTGCAACGCTTACAAGTCTTTGGAAAATTGATAGTTTCAATCCGTTTTCATTATTTAGAGAAAGTGGAAAAAATATGGGCCACATGGTGTTACCAAGTCTCGGTAAGTAAAAAGCATCAGTTTCAGATGGAATGGGTTATCGTTTTTTCTTTTAATAAAATGGAAATAGAATAAATTACTAGATTTTAATTTCTGTTGTTTTACAGACTCATCCATGAAATGAAGTACCTCTATATACTCGTTTTGTATAAGGAAATTACTCAAACTTTAACAAAAGGCTTAGGAAAATGTCAGCCTATCAGGCGTCGTAATGTCCAGATCAATTTCAAAATTTTTTTATTCCTTTAAAAGAACAGCAACATGGAACGCGCTTCGACTAGTAGTTGCTGGTCTATATGCGTTCCCTCGTTTTAAGGAAAACATTAAGAAACTCTTGTTGACTCGCGCACTCCTAACTAATATAAACTAAAATCTTTTCAGATCTTTTGTGCACTACTACCCACAAAAACCTCGTCAACATATGTTTGATTAATTACTTTACTTACGCCCTTAGCTCCCTTAACTCTATAACGTGTCTCCTCTTCTTTGGCAGTTGTTCCACTTTCCCCCAGTTCATCCCCATCGCGTTCATGCCCTTCTTGGTATCTCTCCTCCAGATCTTATTTGAGCGGCCCCTTCTCCTCTTGCCTTGCAGGTTCCATGGCAGAGGTTAGGGAACTTCAGCAACAAGGACGACGGCGCCGACGCCAAAGAACAATAAATACAATAACTGCGCGATGGAATGCATCGAGCTGAGAATCTGCACGGAGTTGTCGCTAAAGTTAGAACGTGAAAAGACCTTTTTTGGAGTTGTCGGGACTGCAAGAACATAACAACAGATACGTTCTTAGTATTTGTTTATCCTCATGGAGAGACATTTTGAAATCGCTTTCTGCTCATCAAGTTTAAGGCGGAGAAAACAAAACCCTTATGACCCGCATAAAGAAATAAAGAGTAACCCGGGAATGTAATTTCTCTGAACCGTCGTCGTTCACGTTCCCGTCCTCGTTGCTAAAGGTCCCTATTGTCTGGTGACGTGACATGTTGGACGCTGCAGGGTGTGACATATCCAGCAAAACATTCGCTTCCTAACTTGTGTTTCATCCAGTTTTTCGAAATTCTGTTGTTTAGGTCGCAAATCTGCAGCAAGGTTGGACATAAGCGGCACCCCTGGGGTGGAGCAGTTATCTTCGGACGAGCGAGAGGTAAGTTTTTGTACTAAGTAACATGAGGAACATTACACGAATCAGGAGTTCAGGAAAGATCTGAAAACACGCAGTATTACACAAGCTAAATTTGTTGTTCCTTTCAGTTACGGCGTTTTGTTTTTTCCTCGGAGATTGTCAATAAGTCGTTTACCGGAGATTTGCCAGAAATTCAAATACAATATAAAGCGAGCTAAAAAGATAAAAGTGTAAAACTATGTAAAGATGTGGAAAATTGGGTACAAGATAGAATACAGTGTTTTGTTAGGTTTATTATAAAAAATAAAATTGAGAAAAAAAAACTACAAGAATGAATTTCTAAAAAATCTGGATTTTGAGCGTAATTAATCTTTATTTTTGATACGTTTTCAGTGAGGTGAATGGTTTCCCGTTTAGACTGGTATTTCTTAGCAATCTACGTACTTTTGAACAAGGTGTTTGTAATTTGTTTTATTACATAGATACGAGTGTTTTACTGTAAAATACACCACTCGTAGATTTCATATGAAACTACATCCGGGATACGAGAGACATATTTTCCATATCCTCACTAGTGAAGATATCGATGATGTCATTCCTTTGTTTTCCCCATCTTTTTCATCTAATTTTTTAAATTTTCAAGACACTCATATCTATGTAATAAAAAGAAAACTACACGTTGGCTTGAACATATGAAGTTTATACCTTCTCGTGAAAAAGAAATTTCACTCGTTCGCTGCGCTCACTCATGAAATATTTTTTCCACTCGAAGATAAACATCATATGTTCGCACCACCATGTAATATACCCTATGTATGTGTTGCACAAAATTAGTAGATGTAATCGAACCTTTACGAGTTCAATATGGAATTAATTTGCACGAGTGTGTTTTAAAAATAATCAAAATTGCGTGAGCCCGTTAGGGCAAACGCAATTTCATCTTTTTAAAACACACGAGTGCAAATTAATTCCATATT
>JAOBAY020051159.1:0-13334 GCA_025331085.2 Zoanthus sociatus
CCTCATCCATAAGAGGAAGGGGGGGGGGGGGGGGTGACGTGGATATTAAATGGAATGGCCCATACCCTGAAACTGTCAGTGACATGGTGATTTATTCTGCACATTCGTTGTTCTCTAAAAACAAATGTGCTGAATTACATTAATGGCAGTGACTGGGTATTCTATAGTTACTCCCAAACTAGCTAGGGCTGAGCTTACTACTGAAGTTAATCTTTAGAAAATTGTTTATTAATTTAGAATACAATATCAGAGTATATGCAGTACTGGTCAGGAGACAGGAAACTCTGTGGCTCAGCTTAATGTTTCTTAAAAAAGCTACGAAGGTCAATAAATCATTCAATGTAAAGGCTGAGCTTAAAAACACTGCATTATAATACCAACAGATTTTCGGACTTACTAGAAATAGTAGTCATTTTATTTCCTAGTCAGTTTTGTTTACGTATCTAGAATCTTTGCAAAAAGAAATTAGAATATCAAACAAAAGTAGTGCAGTGTACTATTGTAGGTATTATGAAGTGAAAAAGGTAAAATAATTGAAAGAGTTCACTAACATTTAACAGCTTTTACCATAGCTAATTTTAAACTTTTATTTTGTGGATTTTTTTAAATCCTATAACAGTTTGTATTTTCTATAATAATATATAGCCATAGGTATGGATGCGCAAAAAAAAACTAAATGTTATTTTAAAAAAATAAAAGATTTATTAAACTGATCTATGATATTGTTGTTTTAAATGTCTAGTCAATGTTTCAACTTAAATTTTATGAAAAATTTTGTTTGATTAGAAACATAAATTAAACTCCTTAATATGTGAAATCTTAAGATCTAGTACATCTAGACAATACAATTATATTTTTATAATGGAATGAATTTGGTAGTTTTTAACTAAGCTTTTGATTTTGTCATTATTTTTGCCACCTCTTTATGAAGTGCAAACATAAATTGATTTGGTAGTGATGAATTACCTTGACCTTTGTAAAGTGCAAGTAGAGTTGAATCGGATAGTAATGAACTAATCTATTGTCATGTCAGCACCTCTTTAATTACGTAGTGCAAACGGAAATGAATGGAAGGGACATAATCCTTAAAAATGAATTAAGAGGTTCTTTAGAAAGTTCTTGAATTAGTTTCTGGACCTGTTTCTGTATGTGTTCCTAAATAAAATTCAATTACCATTTGGAAGACCTTTCCTGCATTGTTGTGTGCCATTTTCTATCATAAATGAATTTTATTTATGGGATTAACTGTAAATGTAGGATATATGAATAATTTCAATCGAAATATTCTTTGTGATTAGTGTAATGAGGGCCATGTGTCATACAACTTCTCTGCTGTGTTAATCATGTTTGTATCGTCTCAAAGTAAAGTTTATTGTATTGTATTGAATTCTTAACTGGCTCAATAGAGTTAGTTGTATTTGTGACTCAAGGTATTTTCATACAGATGTGACAAAAAAAAATATTAGAAATTTCATCAGATAATAGATGAACAGCTTTAAAATTGTAGATGCAAAACAGATTGTTGAGCACTTGACAATTTTGTATATTAAATTGGAAAACTATTTGCCCCATGCAAATGACCAGAAAGGTGAAATTGTTTTGCTCTGTTTTCCCTATTAACTCTGTGACCCCCAGCAATATTTAGTCACTACATAATTTTATGTTTTAGCTTTCTCCCATTTCTCTGTAATGTACCTTATGTTTTGTATCTAACAAGTTAAAGTTTAATTTAGGCATTTTAAATGGCTCCTGAATGGTGTTCTATATTTAAAATGTAAATGAAATGAATAATTAATATATAATTAGTTTTCTCTAATTATGTATTGTTTATTAAAAACAATAAAGGAGTCAGGTTGACATTGGTTCCAAATTTCACTTTGGCACATTATCTCTAGCTTCCTTCTGTAAACAAGGTCTCCAAATCATTCTTCAGTTTTGCCAAGACTTGAATCTTGTGCAAGCTAGCTTCTTTAATTTACAATGGAGCTAATTCAGCTGTCTTTCGTTCTGGGGGTGGGTAAATGAGTACCAGCATCTGCTTGGATACAGTAGGCCTCTGAATATAGCTAACCTCCTCTATTTGCCTCTTTCATGTCTTCCTTAGCTTAGTGTTCCCAGCTTTTTCTTGCAAATTGCGCTTTACCTTGAACCTAAAAGGTCATCTTCATTCCTCCTCAAAACATGTCCAGATCAACCAGCTAGCTGTGCAGTACATTTTCTATTGCCGACTTGTTAACTGTTTCTTTCAATACCAGCATATCCATCATGAATTAATTTGCGATTGATGTTCTTGACTATCAATTTCAAGGGACACATTACTCTTACCAAATATAGGTCTCGCAGTTCACTCACCTATAGCTATAGTGTTCACCTCGTACACCATTTCTCAATGCCATACAGCGTATAGCCAATATAATGTGACAAGTCTGAAAAACCCTTCCTTTCATCTTCGAAAACTTTTTTTCTTTTACAAATCTAAACAGACATAACAACAATACTGCTGAAAAAATTGAATAACAAAAGTTACTGTTCCTCAGCAGGATATATACCTATTACAATTGGTTTCAGCTCCATTAAATCCTGTATCAGTTGAAAAACGATTCAGGTGGAGTCACCCACTAAGTGAGCACAACTATAACTTTCCTTAATAACCTTTTCTGAATTTCACTCATCTTAATCACCACCGCTTCACACCCTCCTTTGGTATTCAATCTGTCTCCCAAATTGCAAGACCGCCAATTCACTGGTTTCACTTATTACGTAACTTTTCCACAGGATTTGTCGCCCATTCCATTGTTTAAATACATTGAAACTTGCATAATTTTTAAAAACAGGCAAAATTCTTAGGAACCCATGCCAATTCCTGCCTTTTACAAAAAAGACTGAATTATCTATTACTGTTATTTCACATAATTTATGCCTTATGTCATTATCTTATTTCTCATTTTTTCTGTCCTTCTAATCTGCTCATCATTACTTTAATTCTCTTCCCGGGGTTATAAACCTACTTCCTTTGCTCTTGAATGCCTCTTTGAATTATTATAATATTTTCTCTGTTCCTCAGTTGTCTAGCTTATTAAAACCAAATCAGTCTCGTACTGAATTTCCTTCATTAAGCTTTATTTAGCACACCCTGTGAATACATTAACCGCAGTCACAAAGACCATTGGAAATAACTCTGCATGATCCCTGGTGTACTGTTGCTTTTACACAAGCACTCTTGGTACTATCTTTGCAGTATGTTCTATCTTTTAGATCTGTTCTCAGGCATTTCCCTCCCTTTCATCAAATACTGAAACAGTTCTGCCATCACACCAATCCCTACCTCTTTTTTCATAGTGATCATCTTCATGCTTATTTTTAACGATCCATGCAGCCACTTTTATTATCCCATAGCTTATACTGTTTTCTCCTATGAAAGGAAATCGCCTTTTCATTCGGTACGGTCCTTCCACTACATCAACGTACATATAATACATCCTACGTGAGATTCCACTCATTTTCGTCATTCATTATCCAAATGTTCTTCCACTGTTTATCACACTGAAATTTAGTCCTCCATGTTTTCACTCGTTCACTTTCCTCTTTTAACACTTTTCCCAATACAATACGATACAATAGACTTTATTTAAGGAGGGTGACACGATTAACTCAGTGAATTATCTAACACGTGGCCCATCCTTTTTCACCTCCTTGTTCCACCATTTGCTTCCTCTATCCTTTTTTCCCTGTTCTTTCTGCAAACTTTATCGCATAACTGTACGATTCTATCCTTTCAATATTTCCACAAATCCTTATTTATTATATCAATCGATTTTTCAAGAGTTCCTTTTCCTTTCCAAGATTATACCATCAAAAAATGTTCCAATTACTCTGCTTAAAGTTGGATTTAATTTCTCTGTATTTTAACAAAATTTATTTCAGAGGTGAGCTAAAACTTGGGCCACGTCCAGATCGGTCTCCTTTAGATTTAAAATTTCTATCAAGCATATATGTATCCCTACCATTTTATAATTGTATACAGTTCCCCCGGTTCTTATCTATATATATCCGTCTAGTTGACTATGTTGAAGAACTGCGCAGTAACCAATCCAGTTTCTACAATAATAATAAACAATTATTGGACTAAGTTGAGCAAAATGTCGTGATTTGTCAGTGGCGACCAGATTCATTATTTCATATTTGCCAAATAATTAATTTACGAGACAATGACAAATCACGATATTTTGCTCAAACCTTGTCCAATAATTATTTTATCGTTCGACAACTGAAGTTTTGTATGGAGTAACACCACTATATCGATAAAAAATGTCACCTCGCTGGTTAACGTTAGGAGAATAGAGTATAATTTATTTGAATGATCATGCAACCATTTTAACAGTTTTAACCTAAAAATGCCAAAAAATCATTTCTAACGGAAAATCACGCTAACAAACGACACTAAGAAAATTCACGTTTTTATTGCTGTCGTCTTTCTTATCATGTTGTCTTAGGAAGAAATAATATGGTTATTAGCATTACTACAAGTTTATCGATGTTTGACAAACACAGAACAAGTAACTTTGCGCGGTTTGGTTTTCTGATACTGACGATGTTTTCATGCGGAGTTCAAGACAAGTATATTAATTATTTTGTGTTAATTTACATGTGAGGAGCGTGCCATGAGTTTAAGCAACATAGGGCGTGCATTTAACACGAATGGAGCATTTATATTATCAAGGTACCGTCCATTGTGCAGTTTTATGCTACAAAAGACACGCACAGTAAAGCATATCATGTTTGGCTTGTTGAAACGATGAAGTTAGCCTGAACCCAAGAATTAAACAACTGCTGATTATTCAAAACCCGTCATTGTCAGAGAAGCTCGAAATTCAAAACATTTTAAAAGCGCTAAATCTTCTTTCTTCTATGAACTTCACTATACCAAAAACATGAATGGATAAATTTCTTTTCTTGATTTAATAGGGTAGTTTTTTTATTGAAAGTTTTTGTTTAAGAAGATAACTTCAAATTGAAAACGATGACTAATTAATGAAGTATTCTGAACCCAACGAAAGTAGGATAAACAGTTCTTAATAATTCAAAAAACATAAATGAATTTTTACAGCGATAAACGAACGAACGTACTTGGACTGTGCAGGTTCAAGAGTACTGCCCAGTGGGAAAACGAAAAGTTTGTAAAGTGGTTGGTTAAAAGACTGATTAGTGCACATTTGATCTCGACGTGACTTGGTCTTTTTAAGACCAAAATGTACTCAAGAAAATCCAAATCATTTCACTGCGAGTCCAAAACTTAATAAAAGTATGTCTTGACATGCAAAGAAAAAGTATATGCATGGAGGCATTTTGCACGATCTAGTGTGTCTTGGCACGGTCTAGCATGTTTGTAATGCATCTGGATATATACAATGTACACATAGCCAACAGGATTATAAATGTCACCATCTAAAGTTTGAACGCACGAGAACTAGTTTTAGAAAACCAAAATGTTGAAGCATTACCTTTTTCACGAATAAAAAACAGCAAGTTCCCCTACCTCAACGATTACTTTTTGGTGACTCCCCCCATGCTGATGCTGAAAATTTGATGAACTTCTTTCTTCCTCCTCCCCCCAAATTTTTTCCAGGAGTTTCCCCAGACATGAATAATGATTGCTCCCTAAATCCTTGCTTTGGTTTAAACTCAGGGGTCATTGAATCTGGTATTGCCTCCTGTATTACCTTTCTGTGCAGAACTTGGACTTTGTTCATACTGTGATAAATGATGGTCCAGTCAGTATTAAGGGGTCATTCAACTCTCTGTGCTACCTTGAAAATGTAGAAAATTTTGAACAATATTAAGTTCTAAATATTCTTTTATAGTGATATTCAAGAATGTACAAATGAATTTTTTATTCATCAGTAATAATTATTGTTAAAGTCGATAGTTGTTATGTAATTTTACACAGATTTTTATAGTGCAATCACAAGCTAAGTTGATGTTAGTAGTAGTGTACATAAATTCTTTATTTGTATAATAAAATACATTTTATTTTCCAACAGGTTGTAAATTGGTGTTGTGGGATATTGACTTTTCTTCTCTGGAGCTGGTTACCGAGGAGATCAGGCAGGAAGGGGGCAAAGTGCACCCTTATCGCTGTAATGTTTGCAAAAGTGAAGAAGTTTATGTAACAGCAAGGAGAGTACAAGAAGAAGTTGGTGATATTACAATGCTCTTCAACAATGCTGGAATAGTCACAGGCAGAAAACTGTTATCATGTTCAGATGAAGAAATTATCAGGACATTTGATGTTAATTCACTAGCTCATTTTTGGGTAAGGAAATTGCATATATACATATAGCGAGCTGTCCCAGTCATTCATAACATCAATGTTAACACCACATTATTATGATCATATTCATCTCCTAGGTATTTAATATACCGTCCCTAGTTTCGCACTCGTGGGGTTGGACGTGATATTAGTTGCTTACACTGTATTCTATTATCGGTCCCATCTTCTATGATGTTGAACTTCCTTGTGTTTTATCTACTATCTTACTCCAGGTCTTCTTTGGCCTAACTATAGCTAATGACCTTCTACCTTCAGCTCCGTTGCTGTCCTAAGTATGATATTCTCATCCTTATGTTTTACATCACTAAATCATCTCAACCCCATTTACACCACAGTACATACAGTAGTAATATATACAAACTTATTCCCAGTAATTACTGCTTAATCTCTTTTAAAAACTAAAACTGATTAGCTATGTCAGCACATATTGAGTTTCATAATTAAGGTTCTGAGATTATTTTCTGATAACTATATAATTGGATTTAATTAAATGTAATTAATCAGTTATCTCATTACTTTATAATGACAGACAATTAAAGCATTTCTGCCCAAGATGCTAGAAAATGATCATGGCCACATAGTATGTACTGCATCGATAGCTGGCTTTGTTGGGCTAGCTGGAGTGGTGGATTACAGTGCATCAAAATATGCAGCTGTAGGTCTTATGGAGTCTTTGTCAAGAGAGATTCGTGCCTCTGGTGGTACAGGTATTCGTTTTACCACTGTTGCTCCCTCACTTACCACGACTGGTATGTTTGAAGGATGCAGATACAGGTAAGTAGTAATTTTTCATTTTTTAACTTATTGTTTCCAGGACTTTATTTAGATCCATTATACACCTGAAGTGTATAATTTATGGTTCTTGGTATTTCTTTGTATTTTTTGAAAATGTGGAAACTGACTTTTAATTGACCTCCAGATGAAGTTTTAAAAGCCTGTTTAGATTTTTTGAAAAACTTCCTTCCCCATTTTCTCTGTTTTTCTTTTCTTTGATTTTTACTAATTGTAAAGGGAGGCTGTTAGCCTGGTGCTTTGTATTAATTGACTGCCGTAAAGAAGTTATAAATGAAAAACAATTTTTCTTTTTTAAATTTACATTAATTTTAGGGAATCATATAGCTAACTCCACTGTATCATTATCATCATGTTGTATATATATGCTACAAAAAAATCCTGTAGAGTCCTGAAAAGTCATGTCCTTTATTGTAGCATCAAACGTGACTTTGTGACTTGACAACAAATACTTAAACATGATCACTGGACTTATAATGGTCAATTGTCACTTTTGTGTTCAAAAAACAAATCCTTTACATGCATGCCTTTTATTTTACAGCCATGCTGTTAGCCAAAAGATTATGTTATGAAACTTTAACTACTCTATCCTAATGAAGTTTTAGAAAGAATCGTAAATCATTTCAATTCAATCTTACCGATGCAACCTACTTCATCTTTAGCAATTAAATTAGCATTGCTGCTCAATGTTTTGTTCAATAGACCAAAACTACTGGCTTTGATTACTGATATTCAGACTTGTGATATTTCAGGGTTGACAGAACGTTTATTAAATACCCAGTTAGTAATTTAGGCTAACAAAATCTGAGCAAAAGGAGTGAATTCCTCCTGTTAATGATTCATTGTGGAAAACACACAGGACTTTTTTAGAAACTTTTTGGAATTATTTACGAATGTGATCCTTGTACCAAAATCTATGAATACCGGCAGAGAATATTTGGATGCCATTTGGTTCTGTTTAATATGGTAGAAATTCGTATCTAGATGAAATTATAATTGGGACATTAAACTTAGCTTGAGGTAAAACCAAAATTTACGTCTCAAAATGCAGGAAATAGTGTCTCAGAGGGGTTAAAAAGTTAAAATTTCCCAGGGGAGCATGCCCCCAGACCCAACTAGCTTTCTCGCTCCTGCGGGGCTCGTTGTCAGATGCCTTCAGAGCCCGAAATCTTGCCCCTCCCCCCTTAAATCAAAATTTGCTGCCGCCGCCTCTGCAATAATGTTCATTTTAGATGGATCACTCTGTGGGTTACAAAATAATGCTGCTTTTCTGTCACAAGTTACAATATGAAAACTTCTTGTTAACAGGGAGGACATGGTTGGCATAGCCGGTAATCGAGATCTCTATTTTCCAACCACAAGGTCCCCAGTTCCATCCTGGCTTTGCCAGGATTTGAATATTTGTGTGAACTTCTTTTCTGCCTTAGCCAACTCAGCTTTCCATCCTTCCGGGGTTGGTAAATGAGTACCAGCGTTTACTTGGAGTTAACCAGTGATGGATTAGTGTCCCGTCCAGCGGGAGTCAAAGACTCTGATCTGCTTAATACTACAAAAACTGGAGATAAGCACCTGCTCCATGGGCCACTAGGCTGGTACAGGATTTACAGTAGCTCTAGCTTATTAACAGGGTTTGCAATATGAAGCTTACTTGTTGAACTTGTGAATTTCCTCGATGTTCATGAATAGATCATCCACTTCTTCTTTAGTAAATAGAGATTCTTTGCTTCTCATGTTTTTCAAATAGCCCTAAAATGATAAGAGAGATGACATGACTTGGCCAACTCATATAGACAGAAACTTTGCCCATATACAGGACAAATATTGGGCTTACATTGAACTGATACTGAGCATTTATATGAGGGATCATCTTAACCTGAACATAACTTTTAGTGGCAACAGAAATTGCATGAAATTGTTTTCATTTCAATTAATTTTGCTGATAATCATATGCCTAAATTTTTGTTTACAAACTCAAATGTCTTTTTTTTTTGTTTGTTTCCACTTTGCTTCTGATATATAATTTTCAATGCTATCTTGTTTTACTGATTCAGCAAATTGTATTCTGTGATATTTGTAATCAGTCATTTCCATTCTGGGTATACAAGGTACAATCTTTTAAAATATAATTACCAGCCGAGGCCGTAAGCCGCTGCCACAGTCTTAGAATGCAGCGATATTGGCCAATGTTACATTTGTGCCTGTGAGCCGCAGCCCGAAATTAACGTGGGCTCTGTCCATGCCGAGTGGCCAGCGATTACTTAGTGATAAGATCTGAGAGCATGGACTAAACAGATTTATTAAACTCTAAGCCAGGCATAAAAATAACCACGAAATGGTTCTAGTTATTATCAAGGTATAAAATTAATTCTTAAAAATGTATTCTCAAACTCATTAATAATTCATCAGTTAAAACAAAAGAAAACTTGCTGTAAAGTAATAGAACATTTAAAAGTTCAACAAAATAGAATTTGAGAACAGAATTTTGACCAAGATGATTCTCATACACTTATTAAAAGAAACATTCAGTACATAGTAGCCATCAATTAATTTGACATACAGTACTTCCTGACTTGAGAATACAATAGGGTTACTGGAATAATAATAATAATAATAACAATAATAATAATAATAACAATAATAATAATAATAACAATAATAATAATAATAACAATAATAATAATAATAATAATAATAATAATATTGGTTGCTTAAACAAAAACGTCCTACTATGAGTTTTTCTCCCAAAATTTAGGAACAACCTCTGATAAACTGGCATAATTGCAACACCCTTTGTCCTGTTATATAATATTACATATAATATTATATTCAGTAATACTCAAAGTAAACATATACTCAGGGACCACGCAGCACTTATTTGATTGGGACTGCTAGCTAGCTCACACACATAGGGCTAGCCAACAAAGCTTCATTCATGCAAGTATGTAAGGGAGATCCGAGGTATACTCCCTCAGAAAATTTTGAAATTTAGAGCCTCTGAAATCGCTAAAATTCATTGCAGTTTTTTAATTTTTTTACCTTCTTTATTACATTTTACATGTTTAAGCGATTTCAATGACATCTAAAAATACAATATTTTGGAAAATTTTAGAAAAAATTATTAGGATGGATAAAGCCCTTTAGCTACCTGCCCACTGTGTGAAGGGGCACAGAGTGACAAACCTCAAAAACATGTTTATCTTTTATAAATCTAAACAAACTAGCTAGGCATTATAAAATTGATGCACTTTTTGATGTAGTTATTATCTTCTTTTTTTTTAGCCTGAAAATGGTAATTTTAAGATATAAAATTATACAATACACAATCTCCACAAAAATTGTAATGAGCTCATAATAGGTTTACTATATGTTAGAAATACAATAAAAACTGATGACACACAGAGGATATTTTCTGGATACAGTACAAGCTATTCATGTGTTGACGAAAAATTCCCCTTTGAGAGATAAGAACTTCATCAAAATTCACTTACTGTGTGTCATTTTTGTCTAGTGCAAAAACAATGTGACTGTAAAGAAAGCTAAAATTCTCACAAAAGTTATAAAGAGATAATCTAGTGAGAGTTAAGAATTTCATCAAAAGTTTCATATCAATGGCATTTTGGTACTAGACCCTTCAATAGACCAGGCCTTTTCATATGACGTGTGCGATTGCACTCGCACACGTAGGCACACACGTGAACTGAATTACAAGTGCTTTTAATTGCACGTGTAAAATGCAAAATTAGATCAAATTTGCACAACCTGAAATTAGTGAAAAATAGTTCTGCTGTGTAGGAAGTGTAGGTTAAACATTCTAGCTAATTTGATAAAAGTGTGGTTAACCACATTTTTATTAGCTTTCAGTACCTTTTAGTTTTTTAAAACAATGATACAGTACTTGGTGTGATCTATTTTAATTTAAATATAAATCTAGTTCAAATATTAGTGTATTAAAATAAATTAAATAATAATATAAAAGTAACATGTTTCTTGAATAAATAGGGTGCTTTATGTTGGACACATTTTCTTTAAACAGCTAGGTGACCATCATTTTTATTTAGTACTCCCTATTTTGCACCCAAAAAAAGTAACTGTGCAAACTGCATGCGCAAATTGGTTCACGTGTGCAAATCACTGCACGCATGTATATTGCTTGTGAAAAGGCCTGCAATAGACCATTTTACAGTTCCTGAAAGGTAACCAAGCATCTACATGAAACTGAGGCTTAGGGTGACCTGACACAGTTAGAGCAGTGGAAGTAATAGACACTTCTTTCTTATGATAATTATTTCCACTTCTCTAACTGTGTCAGGTCAAGCTTGGTCACCTTTCAGGAACTGTGAAATGGTCTATTTATCAAAACTGCAGGGCATATTATTAAATTAATTATTTTGTTCTAAGCCCTACAGATTATTAACTAGCAATACAAACATTTTCTATCATATAAAATCCTTACATTTATGATTTCTTCAAGATCTTTCACATACGTCTGTTCAGTGGCAATGATTTCCTGAACAACTCTCTCTGACTGACTGATATTTGAAGTAACTGACATAATTGAGGCACGATTCTTGTCTGGTGAATCAGGAGCAGAAACTGATAACGATTCATCATCTGAAACACAAGCTGAATGATACAATGAATCTGGTCTTAGTCGCTCAGAATCATCATTCTCAAAAGCTCTAGTAGATAATGGAGTTTCTGGTGTCAATTCATCACTGTTAGAATCCTGATAATTTTCACTTTCTTCTGCTACATCTTTAGGAGTTATTTCAACTCTTAGATAACCATTAGACTCCGTCTTGCTGTTCTCAGTCACATTCTTGCGGTTTTCTATTATTAATTTATCTGATGAGAGAGCCCTCTTAAAAAAGTTCTTGCGCTTTGTCACTGAAGATTTCTTTTGCTGCGATTCTCCATTGCATGCTGGAGAAAGTGATATGGTTTTATGAGAACTGTGAGGCAGATAGCTTTCTGATGGAAGATTTTTAGCCACTGGGGCCATATTTGTTAATGCTGAAAATCAAAATCAATAGTGTTTCATTGTCAACTGAAATATTAGATAAGAATAATAACTAATATATAATGCAGAGCGAGAAATAACTATTTTTTAAATTTCCAAAAAATAATAAATGAAGATTAAATTGTTCAGAAATTTTCAAATTGGTCAGAAATTTTAAAGTTTAGTGTGTGTGAGTAAATCACTCTACTTCAAATAACAGTAAAACACAAATTTCATAAATTAGTTATATAGTGAATATGTATTTTAAATAACTATGGAACAACAATAAACTATAAAGCTGGATTAAACACACGATAAACTTCTGTGATTATAAAGGCTTTGACAAAATGGTTTTGAAATTAAAATCATGCACTATTCTTATCTCGACTATACTGTACGACCTTATAAAGATAAAAATTTATACATCTTCTCAGAGCATTTTACTAAATATAGATTGAACTGCTGTGAAAGCTGATCTAATCATTCATAAAAATAGGTTTGTTTTTATCATCAGAATATGTTCGAACAAAGTTTACAATCATTTCAACATTAGATCAGAAATCTGATATATCATGATTAACAATTGTAACCAATGAGAATGCCCTTGAAACAACTCTGTAAATCCCAGATGACTATCATATAAAAGGAAAGTAATAAGTCTTGTGTTCATGTGCTTAATACAGTATTAAAGTGAGTGGGTCAGGGTCCAAGAAATTCAGCATTGCCTCAGTACAGGATAGTCCTCCTTACAGTGTTTTTTGTTACTCATGTTTTTCTCATTCTAATCTGACACAAAAACAACTGCAATGAGGCTATCAAAAGTCAGAAGCACACCAGCAAATATCACTGTCCAGGTTTCAAGGTCCACTGAAATGTCCAGTGCACCTAGCTAACTTAACAAAGAACTGATTTCAAAAATACCCCCATCCCCCTCCCCCCAACTATTAATTTAGAGGAAATATTTAACAATGGGCAAATTCTGCTGAGCACATTGAGAAACTGAGCTCTGTATCGATCTGCTGCCATGATCATTTCTGAATCGCCCATAATTTTTTTCTTTAGAACATTTTTTTGTATGGCTTAAAAGTGAATCATCTTTCATTAAACCAGTACAATGACCATTGTAAGACATGAGTCTGTCTGTGTGTTTGCAGAAATTCTTCTACGCAGGTCATTTTTTTTCCTATTATCAATTCTAGCCAAAGATTCCAC
>JAOBAY020051195.1:0-13332 GCA_025331085.2 Zoanthus sociatus
CCGTGATGAAGAAAAACATTCATCCTCACCGAATGGCTTTTTGGAACGAGTACCGTCCTCAACTGTTGAAACATTCGTACAAATGTAATTCTACTGATGGAAATGAAACTAGCAGTGGGACACGAGGAACTTGCTCTTGTATCATGATAGTGACTTTGTTGATTGGTGGACTATTGTTAATGAGTGGATATTAATTTCTTAAACACGATAGCTTACTAAACGTTGTTTAGTAAATGTAACTAAGTTACAGTCAAATTGAGACTTAAAACATTGTACACCCTCTGTAACAGACCCAGCGAGACAATTTTTCCGCTGGGTAATCAGCTTTTGCACTGGGGAAGGTAAATGAGCGTATGCATGGCAACTTCGTTCCCAGGGTTTTATGTAGTTTCAATTCGGAAATTTTGCTAGGTTTGGGGGAGACCAGAAATATGCTGGTAAGGGCAAAATATCGAATGGGTGGGGTTTCGCTGGGTCTGTTACAGAGGAGTGTTTAAATATGAAATTTCTTTTTTAAAGCAAAGTTAAGATAAATTTTCAGCGCTAAAATATCAATGTAACAAGTATGTTTTAAGACTACTAACAGGATTTCACACTTGGTCCTTCCTTCCAAAATTTCATGCTCTGAACCATCCTAAGAGAATTACAAAGATAACCAATTTCTTCTCAGTAGATACACGAACGCGGTTCAGGAAAAGCTATATAACAACTTTTATATTGGCGGTTCACATATGGGACCACAGGCAACTGAAGCTCAGTGTGTGTGGTAAAATTAGTAACAACATTTTAAAACTTTTATAAGACTTTGTATGAGTAATTCTAATTTTTGCCGTTGATCGTAAGCTATCAATCAAATTGTAAAGAATTTGGAAATAAACATACCTTGAAGCTTAAAAGTTGTTTGATGTTAAATTGTTTTTTCCTCCAGCGAACGGATTTTGGGTTCTTGCGAGTGGTTTGTATGTCACTACTGTAAAATTTTTAAAAGGTTGAAACCTTATAACGGACAACTGTCAAATCGGCAGAACAAAATCCCTCCAAAAATCATTCACTCACCTTTCGAAACCCTACTTTTTACATAAACAGAAAGCAGAAAACTTTTGAAGGGCTCTTTTGTTTTAAGTTGAAGTCGGATAACTGAAGGAAGACACTTGGAGATGAAGGAGATAATTAAATAAGCTCTTTTAAAATACTATTATGTTCTTCAAGCACACAGAGCATCATTCTAAAAAATCCTAACTAAATTAAAAAGGTGCTCGGAGAACTATGTTTTAAACAGTTTTAAGGAACCATAAAAGTGAATGAAATGATGGTATTCAAGTCCTTAGAAATTAGATTTCGTAATGCCATAACTTATGGCATTTAAACAAGAAATAAATAAAAAGAACGAGGCGGTGGTGTTATTGC
Organism: Zoanthus sociatus; assembly: GCA_025331085.2. Lineage (NCBI taxonomy): Eukaryota > Metazoa > Cnidaria > Anthozoa > Zoantharia > Zoanthidae > Zoanthus > Zoanthus sociatus. The sequence continues at coordinate 1,408 of JAOBAY020051195.1, forward strand.
TGTCGCAGCGAGTGAGCCTGAAGCGAACGAGCGAAGACAGCACTTATAATCAACAAAAAAGGAGGCCGCAGATAAGTTTTGCCTGAACCGCAAGGCATCCTGGTCAATGCGCAGTTGCTTGTAAACGAGTTTCTGCGCAGATATTTCTTGGCACGTGACGTCGTGCGTCAACCAAGCTATATTTACATCTGTATTGTTTGATGTCTTTTCGAGTTTTTCGCATACGCATTTGTAATTCAAGCTTATTAAATTCAGCCTATAGTTATAACCGCAATCTCAAACACTCTTTAAGCAACTCAGAATTTGATTCTAGTCTTTTAGCTCCTCTGTATTCATTACTGAGTGATATTAACTTTTTACAGTATTTTTGTTGTTGTTGAAACTAATCGAGACTATAAAATGATCGTAGCAATGACATTCTGCTTGATGAACGTGCACATATGCCAGTCTCTCACAATACCAGACAGTGTTATGCATTCAAGAAAACAATAGTACATAGTTCCCATTTCTCCAAACTGAACAAAATAGAGCAGAATCATTACAAGAAGTTTTCTGAACTGACATACTTATGATGATCGTATTAGACTTCTGCAGGCTGCTGAGGCTAATCTTTGATAAGTTACTGTTACGAATATGTCTACACTACTTTCGTGTTTTGTTTTAAAACAGCATTATATGTTAAATTGTTTAACAGCTTGATTTTAGTCGTTTTTTGACAAAAACAAAAATCTTAACCCTATTCCAATCATTTCCTCAGTATATTTTAAAGCAATTGCAATATACACTTGTTACTGTGCATTCTCGAGGTTGCCATGCAGAATCGTCACTAGTTTAAATAAAAAAAGATTGCAGTTGCACTGCAGAGTCCGCACGGCCTCTGGACATCGTGAAAACTCTTGCAGTTTTTTTTTACAAATTCCTGGACAACTCCTGCAAAACAGAAATGAATTGATCGCAAATGGAATTCCATACAAATCTATTTTGATTGAGCGTGGTGTAAAGTGCCATAGGACGTCCTTCGGCTTATATTTAAAACATATTTTTGGTTTTACAAAAATAAGGTGAAAGGCAGAGCGTCCAGTTCCCATTTTTTACCCATATTCCCATTTCTTTAATGAAACCTACTTTTTTTAGCTGGCAAAAACAGTGTTTGGTACAAAATTGAAAATGGCGTCATAGTTTTCCAACTTGGATTTAGCGCAGATCACTAAAACAATGCTACACTTCCTGAATTCCTTACTTATGAACGCCAATTCAGCGACAGCACTCATACTGCATCAGTAAGCTAGTTTAGATCTATAAAAGCTGCACCAGTCAGCTTCTGTTTATCCATGTGTTCCAGTATATAATCAGCCAAGTAAACAACGGCCGTTTCTGTTGAGTGCTTTTTCAGAAACCAGACTGATAGATGGAAAGGATATTAAGATCCGTTAGGAATTTCAGCAATTGTGCCTGTACTGCACTCTCCATGATCTTGGAGGCAACGGGAAGAACCGAAATTGGGCGATAGTTGTTTTTGCCGCTCCGTTTTCCTGCTTTAAATATTGGAACTACTTGAGCCTCTTTCCACTGAGATGGAATTTGCCGGTCGAAATCGTCCTGTTTGTCAGGTGTGCGATTGGTTTGGCGATAATGGGGGCTGCATCTTTTAATAGTTCCGCGGGGATATTGTCTAGACCAGTAGCTTTTGTTGACTTAAGCCTTGAGAGTTCCTGACGAATAAAACTTGTACTAACTTCTTTCAGTGTAAAATTTTTATTTACCCTAGGCGTTAAAACTTTTGGCGGGGAGGTTTTTTATACTCTGCATAAATTTTCAGCAATAGTCGTGAAGAACTTCTATTAAACTTTGTTGCTGATAACTCTTCAGAGGCTGCAAGTCCTGTGTTGTTCTTTTTGGGTAAAATCTCATTTAGTGCTTTCCACATTTCTTTTGGATTTTGATCATTTGACAGTTTGATGGAATAGTAGTCACATTTTGCTTTCGTCATTTTTGTATTGATGGTGTTTCGCAGCCGCTTATAGTTGCTCCAGTGAATTTCTCTGTTAGTTTTAATGGCCGTTTTGTTTTGGAGATCGCGTTCATGCATAAGATCTTTTATGGAAGGTGTTAGCCAGGGCACAGATTTACCACATACACGGTGCGTGACGACTGGGGCATATTTGTCAGCCCGCGGTTTGAAATAGATCGTTGAAACATTCCAACACTTCATTGGGGTTTTCTTCAAGATCTATTATATCCCATGGGATACTATTCAAACATTCTGAGAACAATTCGGGGTCGTAATGCCCATAGTTTCTTGCCGTAGTAATCCTTGATGGTGGGAACGGAATTCTATGTAATTTTCAGACTCTGAAAATCGCGGAGTGGTTGGAAAAACTGACTGGTAGTACCCCGGCAACATAAAATTCTGCTCTGGAAGTAAAAAATAATCAATACGAGTTCTCGTGTGTTTCTGTGATCCTGGTTGGTTTCGTGATTAGTTGTTTGAAATTATAAAGATTTGTTGTGCGTTGAAAGTTTTTGGTGGCAGCAGTTGGTGTATCAAAATTAAAATCGCCAAGCAAAACTATTTCAGTGCCTTCTTTCGACAGAAAATTTAGTGTCTCTTCAATACTTGCCGTGAATTTGGATGCATTGGCATTTGGTGGTCTGTAAATTGCTCCGAACAAGATCTTTTTTGAGCATGGTTGTGATACTTCAAACCAGAGAGCTTCGATATTATTTTCACTTTGTAAATCATGTACGCGATTACAACTTAGATTGTCTGCCACATAAACGGCTATCCCTCCTCCTTGGGAGTCTCTGTCCTTTCTCAGTAGCTGGTAACCAGGAAGGCAAATTTCAGAGTCTGAAAAGGAGTCGCCAGGCCAGGTCTCGTTTACGGACAACACGTGGTTTGTTTACATCGCAGAATAGCTGGAGTTCGACCATCTTGTTTCTCAGACTTTGGATATTTAGATGAAAAACACGGAGGCCTTCATTTGAGATGCAGGGCCAGGATTTTAAGGCACATCATTTGCCAAGAGCACCAAGTTAACGACAAGCACAATGTTCAAAAATTTTATTGCCATGACCGGCTTTGAGGACGCCATGTTCATGAAAGTTTTCTTTGAGCTTGTTTCAGCGTAAGTTATTCTAGTGACGACTTGTAAACAGTTTAACTCCTGAGATACAGACAGGACATGAAGCTTCTGTCTTGACGATAATTTACAGTTGTTCATATTAAAAACATTTATAGATATTTGACTTAGTAAAATATAAACTACCAGAGAGCCGGGAAGACGCGACCATCCCGCCATGACGAGGTACATGCCATTGTACTCTCTTTACCCACCTTGAGAGGAAGCTGAGTAAGCTGTGGTTGAAAAGCAGGTCACACTGTAAATGTTCAAATCTTGGAAGAGTTTGGGAGTCGAACCCAGGACCTGGATGGCTGAGGTGTTACCAATTGCAATAACCAGGCTGCAAATGATAAAAAAAGTAATTACCCAAAGTCTTCGCTGTAGACCTCTTCAAATTTTGGTTCACTTTTAGAGAATATACCCAGGTTCATTTACTACAAAAAGTATAAGTTATCAAAATCAGCCAAAGGAAAATGAACAAATTAGGCAAAATCTTATATTCCCTTTGGTGCTTTATTATTCAATTCGGAATATGTGTAAAATGAAAAGCACCATTTACATTGCCATTCAATTATATATGAGTATAAAAACATTTTGCTATAAAGGTAATTAAAATATATTTTTGGATGTTAAAGTTCTGTTAATTTTAAAAGCTTATTTAATTTTTGTTGCTTGAAGGGTGCAAATGTGTTACCAGAGGTGACAGATTTTACTCTCCATGAAGGCCGAGGTGTCTCAGGACTTGTGGAAGGCCAGCTTGTTGAGATAGGCAACTTAGAATTTGCGAGTACCACAGGCTATATACTTAGTAAGCGCATGGAAGACAAATACCACCGGTGGAGTGAGGACAGTAAAACTGTGGTGTTTGTCTGTGTTGATTCAAAGCTGGCTATGATGATTGGTAAGTTGAATCGCAAATCATTCCCATGTATGAAACACTTATTTGATTTTCTTTTCAGAGAAACAAAGTTTTTCTTGCTTTCCTTACCTAAATTTCACTTTTAAAATCTTGTTCAAACGTAAGTTAAAGCTTTGCATTAACAATTATCTGATCCATTTTCTCCTTTAGCACTAGCAGATTCTATTCGCCCAACCACCATGCTTGCCCTTGATTGGCTCAAACACCTTGGTATCCGCACTGCTATGATAACTGGAGATAACTCGCGGACAGCTGCGGCCGTGAGGGACAAACTGAGACTGGATCAGTGTGTTTCAGAAATGAAACCCAAGGACAAACTCCACTGGATTCAAAACAGACAGCAAGCAAAAAATTCTGAGGAGACAAAGCGAAATGGTAAGCTCTGTTATATAATTTAAAACTAAAGACAGCAAACTTTACGACTTCCTTTATCCACGTACTGGTGTTTTTTCTTTGTTGCAAAAGGAAAGCAGCCGTCGGCACGCCTGTGGATGTCTTTTTTAATGCTTGATTGTTGTTGCAAAAGGAAAGCAGGCATCAGCACGCCTTCACTGCCTCTTGCACGCTAGGTTGTTGTTTGTTGTTCTAGGGCCTCCTTTGACAAACAAATAAAATGGATGAAGTTATGCTGGCAAAGGCGAGTGGCAATTCATGCAACTTTCTACTCGTGATGCTTTCGTTGTGGTCTAAATCTGTTCGTTTATAATAAGTATAACTGATAATACTGATAACACACGCATGCTGTATGGCAATTTGTTATTGTATTGAATCGGTGTTTTTAGGGTCAAAAATTTTTATGCTTTGGTAGTTTTAGGGTATTTTTTCACATAGTTCCGGACGAGCATCTCTATCCTTTTTATCCCGAAGTACATTCCCCCCTCCTACCGGTGTTAATTGTGTGTTTGGCAAGGAGATTTTTAAAATTAAGTTCTCCATAAAAATTATTAAAAATATAAGGCTAAAAATATGTATTTAAAATCATTAAAAACAAACGTTTTTGGTACACTTGGCTTCAGGTTACGTAACCTGAAGATGGTCAAGTGTGCCGAAAACGTTTGTTTTTAATGATTTTAAATACATATTTTTAACCTTGTATTTTTGATAAAGCAAGGATGTTTTATGTTATTGTTTTCAAAGCTAAACTGCTGTTGTAGTTGTTGATGACTGGCGCTGCCTTAGTTATTTATATTTGTTTTCTTGCTGTTAGCCATCCAGTGTTGAGCACAGCATCCTATTGAATGCCTAACGCTTGTTTCCTAACTGATAGAAATGGAGCCAAGAAGGAGCTGCATTAAACGCCGTAAGCAACCACGTCATAGCGTCGTTGGCATGGTTGGAGATGGCATCAACGATGGGCCAGCCCTTGCAGCAGCCAATGTTGGTATCGCCATGGGAGCCGGTGGAACAGCTTTAGCAGTGGAGGCTGCCGACGTCGCACTTATGAGTAATAATCTGACAAAGATTCCTGAACTCGTAACTTTAGGTAAGATTTCATTTCAACTGGACACTTCTTAATTAGTTTTGAAAAAACCGCTATTAAAGTGCAGTGGTGGGTATATAAAGCATGTGGCTTAATCAACTCTCAGATAGCACATCCGTACTGGTAACGAATGTGCCAGAATGTTAGCAGCAGTGGACAGTGGTTTTGGTGTGCACAGTATTACGCCAGGGCTTTACCCATGAATGGTCTAGCTGACAAGGCAAGATCTTATTAGCAGCTACTTTGTGTAGTAGAACGCCAGGGCTTACCCCTGAATGTGCTCGCTGCCAAGGCTCATAAGCAGATGTTTCGTGTAGTAGAATACCAGGGCTTACCCCTGAACGGGCTACCTGCCATAGCTAGATATTATAAGCAGCTTTTTCGTGTAGTAGAACGCCAGGGCGTACCCTTGAACGGGCTGGCTGCCAAGGCTAGATTCTATAAGCAGCTCTTTCGGCCTTTTTAGGCCTCATTAGTACGGTACAACTAATATTCCCACAGAAGATAAGTACCCAATTTACGGTGTTCAACTGATCCATAGAGAAAATAATGCCCTGGGATCCCTGCAGGTACCTCATACATTACATTAACTGGCTGCGTTTCCAGCGTGGTTAGTCCTTGTAGTGTAGTGGTTAACACATCGGACTAGTAAACCGAAGATGTGGTGTTCGATTCCCGCCAAGGGCTTAAAAATTGTTTTCTCTTCTTTCATTCAGTTTTAGAACTGATTTAAAAACAAAATATAAAAAAATCCTTTAACTCTGGAAGGAGTTGTAAATCCAATATCAAGTGTCTTGCAAATAACTAAATTAAACAAATACGGCTTTAATTAGGTGAAAAAAACAAAAGCGAGCAAAACCTACCCCCAAAATACTTTTCTCCTGGGAAAAATTCTGGCGATGGCGTCGAGTTAACTTTTTCCATGATTTGTTTTTTCAAAAGACTTGATTGCGCCAGAGTTTGCTTCGTAACACCGAACTTTAAAATGCGCGGAAATACTGACTGAAATATAGCGAAGCTCCTGATTGTGACGTAATTAACAAGTTAATTAAGTAAATCCGCTGGAGCATGGTGCGGCCGAGTAACAACAGAAAAAAAAATAAACAAAAAATAAAATTTTAAACTGCAATTGAGACTACAGCACAAAAGTTTTAAAAAAATGATTAAGAGCAGCAGCTGAAATGTTAATCTACTTGTAGTCCAAAAAAAAAGATGAAAATATAAAGCGTCGCGCGCAAATTTTTATTGCAACGCAGGCTCAAAGCTCGACTTTCATGCACTCATGCGGCATTGAGCAACGCAAAAATAAAATTGATCATTATAACATTGATGGCATGGTTAAAATAAGACTGTCTTTCAATTCACCTTTTCGTAATAAAATTGTAGTTTTTATAGGAAGAACAAAATATAATTTTTGATTTTCAAACCATCCCAAGAAATACAAAAGACAACAGACATCGCGGCCATGTTGGTGTCTTAAACAAAATTAATAATCAAATTTAAAAATTTTTTTTTATTAAGAGTACACCAACATAGCCGCCATTGGGAATGGAATTTGTAAAAATTCATTTTGTATTTATGATTGAAATAGTGCAATGAATAAATTTCGTAATTCCCAATAAAATTGTTTTCGGTCTAGGCTGGTAGTGAATATGGCACGGGTCTTCCGAGCTATTTTTAAAAGTTTTAAATACGGTAGAGTTCCGAAAGTAACGGTCTCCCCAAAAATAACGGCTACCCGAAAGTAACGTTAATTTTTTGCCCTCCTATTAAATCCCGAAAGTAACGGCATTTTAAAAAATTACCCCCAAACGGTAACAAAACACGGTTGTGACTGTTGTATTTAATGTTCATTTCAAGCATTACTTTAAGTCGGCTTGCAAGGCAATAATCGCCGGTGTATGTAAAGCGTACAGCTTAAAGTACCGTATTTCCTCGACTGAACGCTGCCCTCGAATTAACACCGCCCTCGAATTAACGCCGTACCTGAGAGCCAAAATATTATTAACGCCGCCCTTGAATAAAGGGTACCGCGTTTATTCGAATATTGAACAAAAGAAAATAATCATAATGCAATACAATAATTGCTAGTCTTTTCTATTAATTTATAAACGTTTATCAGCGCAATTAATGTTTCTGGTACGTAAACACAACAAAACAGCTTTGGATAATTGCTTTCATAAACGCCGCCCTCGAATAAACGCCGTACCCAAATCATAAAAAATACGGTATTTTGTTTTCTTTCCTGCTTGTCCATCTGGTTGTGATACATTGTAGGAATATACATAAATGGGATGACTTTTAAATTTCATAAAACGTGCCCTCTTTGTCCGAGACCATTTTGAGTTTCAAACGTTTTTTACCTGTGCGAAAATGGCGGTTACCGGAAGGTAACGGCTACCCGACGCGAAAGTAACGGCACCTTTTGCCGTCAAAATTCGAAAGTAACGGGGGCCGTTACTTTCGGAATTCTACGGTAATGACATAGCTAGTGTAAATCTAAATGGAGCGTTTACACCTGACGTCATACCGGCCATGTTGTTACTCTCAACGAAAGAATTTTGATTATTTTTTTTTTCGGGAACCAACATGAGATTGTGTGAAAACGTTCTATTGGTATAGGCTTTAATAAATTAGCTGTTGTACACGTAAACATTTTCCGTTTCTCACCTTTATTTACATTTTTTCATACATGTAAGTAGCAAACAATAAATTTTACGTATCTTTGTTTCAAAGTACAGCTCAGTAGTTTAATTCTACTTTCTTACGTAAACTAATGATTCTAATAGTTATTCTGAGTGTTCGACCACAATTTGTTAGTTAGTTCTTCCAAATTTGTTAGAATGGACTGGTTAAGAAATTTGACAATCTACAAAAAAAAATTAGAATGATTCTTGTTTAATGTTGTGTGCACGGTCACGGTTACGATTTTATGATGTAGGTGTGGTGCTTCATTAGTCTATTAGCCGTTTTGTTATTAGTGCAGGCTCAACGTCATATTTCAATAGGAAAAAGGAGAACAAAAAGATACAACAAAGAAAGTAGTCTAGTTTCATAACCAGTCCACCCTACAAAATTTAGTTCCTCTTTTTTTGATTTGCATGCATGTACTTATTTGCACTTCAGGTAAATACAAAGTTTATTCATTTTTATAAACCTTTTTACGAAGCCTAATCGCAGTTCCGATCGCGCATTAACTCTACCTTTATGTTAAAGATTCTTTACATAATTTTCTCGAGGTTTCAGCTTTTTATACTCGAGTTCCTATTTATCTAACAAATTTTTCATTCCGATTTAGCGAAACACAAAATGGTTTATTTTACCTTAAAAATTAGCTTAAAATTACTTTCTTTTAACTTGCTTACTAGACGCAAAAATAAAATTTAACTATATACGCGGCCAAGGAAATAGAAAACACAATGATTTTCTAGTCGACTCGTTGTGGCAGCTTGTGACAGCCCCTTTAACTCCCAGTGTTTTTGCAACGGCTTGTAATCAGTTGTGAAGAATTTGTATCAAAATATGAAAAATACAATGGCCGCTTAGAGCTATATATATACAGATTCGAAAAAAAAAATTTTGTTCGCGAGTTATTGCTTCCTTTTCAAGTTCAACCTTCTCCTCTATTAGTATATACATCATTTAACTAAATGCTTGAAATTAAACTTTAGTTTTTAGTGAGCCGGATCGCAACCAAAATAAAGGATATTGAACACCTTTCGCAAAGATTCCAGAAACGCAAAAATAACTTCCAGTTTAAGAAATGCTTCTTCCTCTTCTTTCTAGTTATTTTTGTAACCGAGCTAAAAAATGTGAACAATTCATAAACTCGGTTCAAAAACCCATCTTTATCAAATTTGGATGTGGCATTTGGTTTTAAAAAAAAGTTTCATTTTTCAGAAAAGGACTTTGTTCGTGGCTCACAGACGAAATAATGCTTCATTTGTTGTTACTTCGCGCTTCAAACCTGCGTATTAACAGGGTTACAACCCTTGATTTATACTACGTACGGAGATGGAAAAACTCCGATTGAAAAATTCTATCACTAGTGGTGGTATCGCTATCACGTGACTTGTCATGTCTGCGCCAACAATCTTAATAGCAAAGCAATCAGCAATCAAAGTTTCCTACTAAGTTTGGAAAACTCTGCGTCAAGCTTTCTTTTTCCTGCTCTTTTTAATTTTTCCATAACCAGTTGAAAAGTCGCTTTTGGTTTTGTTGAGTTACATGCTATGAGATTGAGGAGCCACCGAGTCACGAGTCCAAATATTTAACCCGAGAAAAAAAAAACGCTGACTGACTCACAAAAAATTAACTTATCTATGCGACTGGTGACAGAACGTTTCAGCTGGGCTTGTACAAGTGTTACTCATTTGCTCTCCACTTCACCCACTTAGTTACTTTAATAATTCTGCCGAGAGGGAAGTGCAATGGAATTCAAACAGGTCAATTCAATGTTTCGCAAATGATGTTTCAGTATATAAAGGTTGGTGTTACACGACCCAACTTCTGACCAGACTTTCTGTGCAACGATGTTGCGTTAAAAAATGGCGTGACATGTTACACGAGCCAACTTTCTCAAAATTCGTCACTTTGTGTTAAAAGTTTTTTTAAACCATTTCAAAAACTCGCAACGCGTTGCCGAGCAAAACATTGCGCGAAAAGTCGGCTCCGGTATCATGTTACTGCAGTCAACTATTAATGCAGCATCGTTGCGCCAAAAATTCGCATTAAAGGTTAGGTCGTGTAACACCGCCTTTAAATCACTTCTAATCAACGTCTGGTTGTTTTCATTAACTGAAAAGAAACTTGAAGATTGAGTGCCAATTGCTTCTAATATAATTGACTGAATTGAGTTGATTCACCACTTAGAAAAGTCATAACGTGGCGAGGTTTTTGAGAAAAACCTTCATTTCTTAAACTGATTGTGACTGTCAATGGACATACTTGTTTTACTGTATTCCATTTTATTTCATAATTTTTATATAAAATGTTCTATTTGAAAATATAAGTTAATTATTCTGCCTATAAATATTTTGAGCTTTCCGGAAATCCCATTTTCCATTCAGAACAAATGACAAACAAATAGCTGACCAGCAGCGCTATAGCAGTAGGCGCCTGCTTCCAGTAACAGAAAATACCTAACCAATCCTTACTTTTTGAAATAACTAAAAAGACCTCAGAATATAAATGGGATTTCGGAAAGTTTGTTAGTTATTTACATTTCAAAAGTTTTCATGCGAGTGTACGGTACACAGTAAATTAATGGGTGGGTCAAAATATGTCGAAATACAAGATAATTATCACTCCTAAAAGAAGTCCCATTCCATTTTTCGCACTGGATAAATTAGAAGATCGCCGTCTCACTGACTATTCAGTGTATTAGCTAGGAGCTGGACGAAAGTAATTTTTGCATTAGCAATAATAAAATGGATTGTTAGAAAATAATGAAATTGAAATAGAAAACTTCAGAAAAGACTGGAATGGCGTATAGTCATCAGTCAGGTATGGAATGAGAGAAGTGCTAAAAAAATGGAAATAAGACAGCCAGAATGACATCTCCAATGGATCTTTTGATTTCTGTACAATAACCCGTCCTTCCCATTTGAGTGCGCGTTTCGCGAATGCCACATTTTTCTGACACAAAGGACTATGCTATGCAGCCGTATGGTGATACGTCCTACGTGGGTGGAGGGCAGTTAGTACGGGGATGCAAGAAATGACAAGAATCGCCACGGAGACAACCACGTGACGAAACGAAATGCCGGCACACGGGTGGTGAGCCCCGGCCTCTAGGGCCACCCCCTCCGCGGCCACGGAATGTCATCATCTGTCCAGGGCCTGGGGCTATTCCACCCCGCCCACGTCCTCTCCTTGCACCCCTGCCACCTCTTGGCGCGGGCGTGATTCCCCCAGGGACGCCCTCTGCTTGCTCCTCTTCTATATACTCTCCTTCGTCGTACGACTCATCCGAGTAAAAATCTTGCGAGTGCTAAGGAAAAAAAGATAAAAGTGAAACAATAAGACAGACACAAATGATATGAAGTGGTTGTCCCCACTGATATAAACAAGATTAATAATAACATCACGTATGACTTATTTACTTGTTTGTAAGAAAACGAGAGCAAAAGATCTTAGGACACCCATTGAAAAATTATAAACAACTAAATCAAAAGTCTCAATGAGATGACTCACGGATACAATCAAACCAAAACTAGCATCCTCCACAGACACACAGGCAACTCCTTCAAAATTGGTGTCAAAGAGTGAGGGTGTTATCTCCGGTTTAAAACTTTCCAACGAATATGCATTAATAATTAAATTCACAATTAAACCACTTCCCTTAAGTAAACGAATAAATGAATCACCATTGGGGCCCCCCCCCGCCCCCACCCAACAAA
>JAOBAY020051212.1:0-13332 GCA_025331085.2 Zoanthus sociatus
AAAGGGACTGGGGAGATGACTCACCGAGGGAATGGGGAGAGGAAAAGGAAAGGAGCTCCCTGCGTGCGCCCCTCCCCATTCCCTCAGCGCCCTATCTCCCCTCCCTTTGCGCTCGCTACTCAGCCTATATGGTTGTTATCATAGCTTATTGGTAGAGCTCTAGGACGGTTTGCGGTGGTTGACTAGTTCAACGCCTGGTAAGTTCTAGCCTCCCTTTTTTCCTCATTAACAATTTGGCTGTTTTTCTCTCAAGAAGTGGAGTTCTGCAATTCCTGTGTTAACTGTACAGTTAGCTAGTGAATCACTGTACTTAGCAGGTGAATCTCTGTATAGAGTACCCAATTTTAAAACGTTTCAGAAAATCTCTGAGGTGATATATTTAACAATTATCCTCCGAAGTGAAGGTACAGTAAATATCTTTCCGCTAGGCACCGACTCTGAGGGGGATAATTGTTTTAGTATTAACCTAGCAGGTGAACAACAATTTTAAATTAGTTTATTTAAAAAAGTTTTAAAAGTCCTTGGAAAAACAAGTTTCACAACCAATTTATGTTGAACTGAAAACTGCAGTTGTTGAATGTTCCGCCGGAAATGAGTTTATTCAACAGCTGCTGGCCATTTTTGATTCGGAAGAAGTTGGAGTTTGCTGCCACTGGACGAACCGTTCCTACACGATTAACAGCAGCTGGTTGCGTTTTCATCACAGCCCTGTCACTATCTGTTAGACTGCGGTCAGATTCTTTATCAAAATTGGAATTTCACTATCGTAAGTTACGAGCACCTTTTTTTAAAAGAAATTTTTAACCTGATCCTTTTGTAAGCGGACTTTTGTGAATACTTGGGGGAATTTCACAGGTTGTCGACAGAGTTTTGAGGTTGTTTAAAGTTTATTGGCACCAGAGAACAAACTGTTGCCAGCAATGGAAAAAGGCCTCTCGTAAGGAGAATTTCTTAAATGGCGGTCAAGTGCTGCACGAATTGAGGTGAGAAACTCTTGTTATAATGTCTGCCATTTTGCTTCTTTGCCGACATGTAAAACGTCTCGAGGCACTTGTTCAATTCTGTTGGAGTCATTTCCTCTATAGCGGTTACAAAATCATTCTGTTGCAGAAACCATGCTGCGAAATGCATTTTGTTTAGCTAAACTTTGTGTTTTTATTTCTGTTTACTTGGCTTTGCTTGAGTAGAAACGTTTGTGAACAGAAAAATATATCGTAAATTTAGAAAACAATAGAATTTCGTTGCCGTTTTTGTGTTTATAGGGGTTCCTTCTTCGTTAATTTTAGGAATCTTTTCTCCAGAAACGAGCAAAACGGGAAGCCGCCATTTTTCACGGATGAATGACCAAGGTGAATATCGCAGTTTAGTATATACCTACTAACGGTCTAACACGCATCCTGCATTCTGATTAGCTACTCTACTAGAGTTTATTTGTGATAGCCTACTAGTAGAGAAAAGATGGTGGATCAAAATAGTAATGAGCCCTGTTTATGGCCTGTTTTGTTATAATATCAGGGGATTTCATCGATAATTTCATTTGTACATCCTTTTTCGACCGATTAGTAGGTTTATACTAAAACAATTAGACCTCTCGTCCATCATGGACTATGAGTTTAAATAGTCCATTCGGCCTACGGCCTCATCGGCTATTGACTCGTAGTCCATTCGTCCTCGAGGTCTAATTATTAAATATTCGGTGTTTTATGAACCAATCAGAGCACGCGAAAAGTGCTATTCACTGCTAGATTAATACTAAGTGCCTTAGCTACCGTACGTTATGATTTGGCCGGGTTAATGAAAGCAAGTAGGGCTTGGTACTATAGTATTGATGTGCTTACTTAACGCCACATCCCACAAGCACTACGCTTTTATTAACTCTTAGGCCCCGTATATATGAAGCTGAGTTGTCCCGGCTAGAATGGAAGGAAGAGTCGACTTTACCGAGAGTGTTATCAGTTTTATCACCCGAGTACAATCGATACCACAAACAACCAAAATATTTTGGTTTACACTTTTTGTTAATATTGTGTGTTGCAGTTTGATTTCTAAAATTTATATAGTTGAATGTAAATCAAATATTTAAATTAACGTAATTTGTAAGTACAGTTAACTTGCTCGTAGGATTGTATTTTACTTGCATTGTAGTTGATAGCATTTAACTCGCATGTTATTGATATATATTATTTCAAACTGTCAATAATCGATTGTATTATATCAGGAGTCCAACGCCACTCGGCTTGCTATTAGCTTCCGATTTTCCCGCCATTTTTCAACGGAAACAACCAATCGCGCATGGTCTGTATATTGACTCACTAACCGAGTTCACTTGGCATGGCGAGCCAAGTGTTTGCATGGCAAAAAGTTGGCTGGCTAGAAGGGTAACCCTATTTTAAAGACCGAGCAACTCGGCTAGACGGGTGACCCTTCCTAGCCGAGTCAAGTTTGTATTTCTCATGTAAATGGTTCTCGTCGCGTTACAAAGAAATGTATGGAAAGTTAATTCGGCCAGGGTAACTCGGTTAGGCGGGTGACCCTTCTACCGGGCACAACTCTGCTCTATATAAACAGGGCCTTAAACAGCCCTCAGTTGGGACTATTGTTTCCATTGGTGTTTTTATTTCTAATTAGACTTAAAGATGCTGAACGAATCGGAGATGAATTTACAGAAGCCGTCAGTACCTAGCGAGGCTGTACAATTAACTTTTGACATGTTTAACTGCTGCATATATGTACCTGCTCTGCCTGATGTCTCCGTTGATTCTGCGAAAAATGTTGTAAGAACAACTTTATAAGAATGAGGCTCAGACTGGCCAAAACTGATTAAGAACAATTTAAGAACAAGCTCAGTGAGGCTGAAAAAGAGTGAAACTGTTTCTAGTTGAAAAGTTACTAAATCTTGTAATTTACGTTTGCAATGTGCACAGTAGCACAGTTTCACATTGAGTATATCAACTACTGCCCCAAATGATACACGTTGTCATGTTATACTAAACGTTCCTCTGACAATCAGCACTGTTTTTTCACTGCCTTGTCTTTTTGTTTCTATATGTTTCATTATATTTCAAACCGCTTACAGAAATAAGAACAAATTAATTAAGAACAAATTGAAGCTGAAACAGCCAAAAAATTAAGAACAATGAACCTCTGCAAAATCTACTAGTTCTTTTAAAAAAAAGGGTGTGGACCTTCGTCAAAATAAATAAAAAATTCTAAAATTTAATGTCAATTAGTGGTGAAAAAGGAACTTGTAATTGATAGAGCAAAAAATTCTTACCATGAGCTTTCTTCTTTACCTCTTGACTCAATGTACTCCCAATACAAGTAAAAGTTACCGTTTAGCGTTATTTTTTTTCAAATAAGTTTCACAAAATGATTCCGTTTTGATCACTACACCTGCGCTATTAGTTCATTTATGTCTTAATCACTCAACTGATCTAAAATTGAACTAATTGGATTATTTTCATTTCTTTATTTTGTGTTATCAATTGACATTCTAAAACCTAGATTAAAAAATGAAACAATATTTATAGTTCAGCAATTCGTTTCTCTCAATTCATTACATGTTCTTACTATATCGCTGCAAATTTAAACTATAGATCTCTGTTTCAGAGCCCTTGAAACAAAAACTGTTTATTTTTCTTTAGGGTTCATGGTGTGCATTATTGTGAAGGTTGTAATTATAGGATTATGTAATATTCATGCGAAAAAATATCAGTTTTTTTCTATAGAAATGACTCGAGGATATATAACCTGAGCATGTCTTAATTCAATTTATGTATAACTATAAGGGCCGTGCACTAGTTAACCTTAAAAACTCTAAAAACTTCCTAGTTCAGAATGAGAATTCCTTTTGAGGACAATTAGAAAACAGCCAGATGTTTTTAAAACTTTAAAAAAGATTTGAGAAGAAATGAAACTTTTTCTGTAAGGCATCTCTGGTTTTGTTTTGGTTAAATGTTGGCAAGATTCAAAAATTAAATAATGCTTGAGTCTGATTTTTTGATAAAAGAAAACATGAATCATTCCTCCTATATTTCCACGTTTGTTTCATTTATCATAAGAGCTTTAATATAGGTTTAGCTTCCTACTTCAGGTCTTAGGTTGGTTGAAATTATTTTAGTTTCCTTTTGTGTAAATTTTTGAGCACTACTTCTCCTTAACGGTGTATGCCCTTGACTTTTGTAGTAACACAAACAAGAACCACAAACTATTTTAATATATTCGCGGCGAAAGTGTTTTGTCAGCGCGCCATATATTAATGCATTAGAAAAACTATGGATGCAGCTCAAAATCTGAGCAATTTTCACAAGTAGAAAAGCTGAGGGGTAGTAGCTCTTCGGACCAAAATCTATCAAAAGCCACGCAATCTGGCCTGGTAAATTAGAAATGGCAAACACCAGAACTAAAACAGCAAGAACTTTAGTAGCTTGCAAATTTTGCTTGCGATTTCTCAGTTTGTTAAAGACGGAGCGAGTCCGCCTTGCGCGAGCTTTCTCTCCGCTGTCACCTGGTTTTGTTTGATCTGCAAGGTAGAGTCCAATCTTCATATAGCAACCGCCAATAATCAGCAGTGGTAGAAAGTACTGCATTATAAATAAAGTTACAGTATACACTTGTCTGTATTTTAACGATGGCCAATCTTCTTCACAATACACCTCACCAGATTTGATCACAATGGCGTATGGAAGTACGCACAACCATGAAACAAACCATATCGCTGCAAGCCAAATACAAATCGATTTCTTTGACACTTTGGGCTTCAAAGGTTGCAAAATAACGCCATGTCTTTCAATTGCCATCGACGTTAGCGTGCATACACTGAGATCAAACGTCACTGTTGAAAATGGAGGGAAAATTTTACAAAACACTTGGGTGTAGGGACGTTTTCCTAGAAGTCCATAAATATCGGCGGGAATACACAATGTGAACAGCAAGTCTGATAGCGCAAGATTTAAAATGAAACAGTCGTTTGCCGTCCTTTTCTTCCATTTACGCTTGATTACTAAGATGACGAGCAAATTAAGGAACAAGCCGAGAACTGTGATAGCGGCAAAAAATCCCACAAAAATGAAGTCCTCTGTGGTTTTGTTGCGTCCAAACAACTCTTCTTTGAAGGTTTCGTTGGAGTTGTTCATCGTTTCTACAAACGAAAAAACATTAAAAGCTACGTACTTAATTGCTTTTTCTATTTAAAACACAAACTTTCCAAAACCCACAGCAAGATCTTAAAAGTTTGGAATTAATTTCCAATGTATCTGCAACATTACGGAACGTTGTTATATAGTACTAATACAAAAAGATTCATATCATACAAATAGTATATAGGAAAATTTTACTATAATTTAGTTAATCTTACCTTTCAAATTCGTAAACTCTTTTTCTTTTTTGTAGTTGGTTCTTTACCAAGCTCTCGGATACGAGCAAAGAGTTTATTTTGGAAAATGTTTACAGCGTGTGTGGGGATTTCAAATTTGCTTTGCTACTCTCATAACCACAAAACTGTTTGGAGCGCCGGGAGGTCTGCTGATGTTAACTACAACAGACAGATTCCAAAAATTTGTAATTTGTTGGAGTATGAGGAAACGTTTTTAAATTCACCTGTGGGTTTTATAAAATTAGATTGGTACTCTAGATATCTTGCACTAAAAAAGCGAACCTTTTGCGAATGGCTTTTGTTTGCATTTAATAATAGGGTTTGTGATTTGCTTAAGTTTAGGAAAATTTTTATTAGCGATGGCCGGATTGTTATGTTAAAATCAACTTGACAAAGAAATGAAAATAATTTATTTTGTTGACATTCATTTATTGAACTTTTACTAATAAATTTCCCACAATTTTCTTCTAGTGAAATGATTAGCTTGAAATGAAAGATAGTGCATACTTTCTTGTTAATTTAAGAAAAAAAAATTTCCGTTGTTTTATAATTTTGTATATATCTTTTTTCACAACATTGAAAACATCTCCGCTTTCTCTGAAGTGTAACTGTCATACCGAAAAGCAAGGAAAAACGCAAGCCAACCACATTAAGGACAAAAAGGGGGACTTTACGTTACGTCTCAACGGAAATTTGATTTAGATCTTTGTATATCATCGAATCATTAGATCCTGGTATATCATCGAATCATTTGGTGATTAATTTACACAAAGTGAATTACCTTTTCTCGCCACAAAAAGCTGTCACGGATTTTCGAGTCTAAGCCCGGCATTTGAGGCAGGTTGCAGTTTCAAAATGAAATGATTTATGGGATCTAAATTGATGATATATTTCTTAGGAAAATCCAAAAATATTATCGCAAAGCTTAACCAATTAAATGCCTCTATGAGAACAAGTTGTGTGGACACATTGTATTCGCGGCCCGCTGGCAGATTTCCTTCGTGTTCATTGATGCCTTTTAGTCATAACAGCGAGTTCTAATTATTTTGATGTGACAAAAATATGTTAATACATTTAACCAAATATCCTAAAATGGCCGCGTCTTTATCTTTCAATTTTAATGTGTTTACTAAAACCACTTAAAAGAGATTACAATTTTAAGTAACTTTTTAATGCTGGCACCAAAAGTGGTTAAAAAGTAGCCTGTTTTATATTGCTTTTTGACATTGTAAGGACGTAATAAGTTTGGCAAATAGCGGCTGCGAGTGTTTTACCATCTGTGTTTGGTTTTGACAGGAATTCTATATTTTTTTTAAAGAAAAGTGGTTTCTACGTCCCTCAGTTATGGAGACAACTTTTAATTGCATCTCCTGCGGTTATCAAACAAGAAGCCATGGGCACGCAACAGTTGTTCAGGCATCCTACGAAAACTTTTTACCTATTCTGTGAAATAATTTCCGAACA
This sequence comes from Zoanthus sociatus, assembly GCA_025331085.2. NCBI lineage: Eukaryota > Metazoa > Cnidaria > Anthozoa > Zoantharia > Zoanthidae > Zoanthus > Zoanthus sociatus. The sequence goes on from JAOBAY020051212.1 coordinate 6,839, forward strand.
AATGCGAAAGATAAATAGAAAATCCTGAAAATACCCAAAATTTGTGTAAAGAAACAAAATAACGGGAACATTATTTTGAGCTTATTTGCATTGTGTAGCTCAGTAAAGTGTTTTAGAGAATTTTAGAGAAACATGCAATGATATTTGTGATTACTTATACATTCACTCAGATACTCGGACAAAAAAAACAAAATTTATTTTTTTTTAAAACAACTTGAAGGCCTTTACTTAAAATCGAAGGTTGGAATTGAGGTTAAGTAAACATGAGAGCACATGCACACGATCATGAGCAAAAGACAAGATCCAATGAATTAGGGACACTTCTGCTCTCTTACGACCCAACTCGAGTTTTTAGGGAATTAAGAGAGGGACGAGATTTTCTCAGATGGTAATTTAAACGCCCATACCTTGATTAAACTATATATATGCAAAGAATGGTTAAAACTTAGTATTATCAATTACATACACACCTGTGTTTTCTCGAATTTCGACACTGTGACAGAATAGAGTTTAAAAAGTAGTGTCGTGAGCCTCGTTTACCCAATGTTACTAATCTTTTGTGGGAAGTGGAACGCAGAAAAATAAAGGCAATGAATTGTTAAGGCAAGTGCTGTAGAAAGTGATAACGAAATGGAAATGAATCATAAAAATGAAATAATGTAGTCTTTTCATCAATAATAGATGATACAAAAAGCTTTTTTATATCAAAACGTACAATTAACCGCGCTACCTTTGTTCGTTTTTTATTTTCTTTTAATTTTAAAGTAAATTAACGCTTTGGATGTGGCCTATGGTTTAACCAATGTTTGAACTAAAGTAACGAGCTCCTTAATTATATTTCCCGGTGAGATCACGTGTTGGTAAAATACTTTTTCCTCTGTTACAAATTTTCCCTAGAAATTTCACTTTAAAGATTTTTTCAAATAAATCTATAGAAAAACAATTTAACATTTTTAACATTCGAGGCGTTGAGGCTTGTAAGATAAAAATTGGCAATGTTTTCAGTAGATAGATTCTACTGCAGGAAGACCGTGAACAAAATAGCGTGATACCGGTAGTATTTGAAAAGTCCTCTCAACCACAGAATTGTTAAACAAGAGTAATAAATGAATGGCTGATGTTCTAAGTAAAAGTTTACTAGTCATGATCAGTGAAACAATATGACTAGGATGGAACTAGGAACTAGCCAGAATCTGCAACCGCAGACAGCTGTTTCGGGCTTTTTAACACCCGGTAGTACAATGTAGAGTCACTCTACGGTAGAGAATCGAACGCCAGCACGAAGTACCAATTGTCTAGTCAATCTCAGAAAATGTAGTACATGCCTTTTTTTTTATAAGAACAACTTTATAAAAACAATGAGGCTCAGTTTAGCCGATAATTAAGAACGATTTAAAACAAGCTCAGGTTGAGGCTGAAAAAAGTCGCGCGCATTTCGCCGCCGTACAAAAGCAGGCACAGTAAGCACTAACAGCCATAAAACAAACCTGGAAACCTGGCATCGGTCCTACTTAATTTAATACTTTCAATAACTAAACACGGATTTTAGATAGGAAAAAATTGGATTAAACTCTCTTAACGAGAATAGAACTCTTAAACTATACGTCAAGCTGGGCAAGTGCTTGACCGAGAGGCCACACCCGCAACCTTGGCATCAGCTTCAAAAGTGTATGGCTTGATTTCGGTTATAATATAGACCAGTTTATAACGTAATGCCTTGCCAACTGGTGCTAAAAGGTTTAAATATTTCAACCGTTGTTTGCATAGCTTAGTGGTAGAGTTCTAGGACGGCGCGTGCGGTGGTTCATCAGTTCAATGCCTGGTAACTTCTAGCTTCCCCTTTTTTCCTCATTAACAATTTGGCTGTTTTTCTCTCTAGAAGTAGAGTGCTACAATTCTTCGCGGTTTCTTCCAAGCTGCTGCCATTCCTGCCATTGTCGTTGAATCTCGATTATTGTCAGATACGTCATACAACAATGAAAAGATCCTCCATGTCGTACACCAGAGTTGAGTAGTGTTTAAGGCACATCCCACATTTATCGGATGTCCTTAGGTTATAAAGTGTTCTTGCTTTTCAATAAATAGAGTACGCCGTTTACAGTTTTAAAATTAAAAGCCAACTTTGCTAATAGTAAGAAACAAAAAAAGAAACTAAACTAGGTTTTGGTTGTGTCTCGAACTGGGAAGGTAATCCTTACTGTTCCCGAGTTCTACCATCGTGCTACGCAAGCTTTTGACAGAAGGAAAGAAAGATTTAAGAGTGTCATTCATTTGACAAAATAAAAAGATAATTAAATATTATGACCTTGATTTTTTGTACTTTTTTGTTTTCTTTTTTGGCTTTTGTTTTTAAGTGTCCTTTAAGAAGACCTTCTGTACCTTTCCGATTTGTCACGCAGGCTTACAGAGAAAAGAAGTGCTTTAAAATTGACAAATAATGTCTGGCCTATTGTTTTGTGGCTATGCACATTATTGCCAAAATAATGAGTTTTTTCTCACTTTTTGTGAAAAATTCGTCGAAAAACCTCATTATGAAAAGAACAAAAGAATATTATTCCTTTCCAAAATTTAAATCGTTTTTAAGCATTTTTAACTCCGACAATCGTTTTGGAAAAAGGTAATTGGTGAAAAGGAACAATTTAAAAAATGGAAACTGAATAAACCCACAAGTGTTGTAAAATGAGGATGAGATTTAAAAGAAAACGCAGTTTTATTTGTGTTTTGTACTGGTAGAATGTACATCATAAACTTCTCTGAGCTCGCCACGGTTCTTTCTTTAGCTTAGTGGTAGTACAGTGGGTCAGAGCTTGATTTCAGAGCACCGCAGTTCGAATCTTGCGAGTTCTTTAGATGTATTTTTTCCACTATTATTTAGGAGTTCTATTTTTCTCTAATATAGTTATTTCATAGTTTTCCGAAATGGAAGAAGATTGTATGACTGTATCTCAGTAATAAGCCAGAGAACGTGGGATAGTCCAGACCTCTTAAAGTTAGCTAGAACAACTATTGCATTGCAGCGATGGCATGGCCCGTTGAACGTCGCGCGCATTCATCCGTCGTACAAAAGCAAGCACAGAGGAAGCTCTAACAGTCATATTTTATATAACAAACCTGACCTGGCATCGGTTTTACGTATTTTTTTTCATTTGAAGGCTGTTTTAAGTAGAAGCACCTGGAAACTAGTAAAAATTTTAAAAAAATGTTCACTTTTTTAAAAATGCTCTTTAGCTCCCCTTTCCCCAAATTCCATATTCACATTCAAACGCGTTGAATATGGAACTTTGTTCCAAATGACCTCTTATACACTGTCAGCGGTTTTTTAAAAAGAAGTTAGAACTCAGTACTTCCCCAAATACAAGATGGCGGGTCGGGGAAGGGGTCGTGGAAGTAGAGGAAGAGGATTTACGTTTGATGTAAGTGTTTTGGGAATAGGAAGAGGGAAAGATGCAATGCCTGCGCCGATCCTTCAGCCACCGCCACTTTATCCAGTGAGTATTTTCTTAGTTATGTAATTTTCGTTTGCTTATAAATAAATAATATTTCAGGGTTTTTAATAGGTTTTAAAGTACGCCCTTTAAAGTAGGTGGTGAAATTGTACAAGTACACGGTGTAAGAGCTGATATTTCTCATTTTAATTACATGATCCGAATAGTTTAACTACGAAAGAAGGCGCTGAATTTATTTCAAGTAGGTGGCGAAATTCACCGGCTGCCTCCTCTTACTGAAAACCCCGTATTTAGAACTGCAAACGTGTGTAGTTCGCTTGGAATAATTTATTATATCCCTATTGGCGTCAACTAATTTATTCATGCAGTTTGATCGCGTTTTTTACCGGTTGCGTTAAAGCCATCTTGAGTTGAGAATGTCTGCGGCCTCTTTTTGGTAAACCATTTAGTTTTTTTACAGTGCTCCAATAAGCTCCGACATCCGACGAGGAGCGTCGGCTACTTTGATCTGAGACGTCTGCTACTTTTTCCCTAAAGTGAAGTAATTAACGATTGAAAAAAGATACTTTCAAAGGAATTAAAATTTATTTTGATGGGCTTGGATGTACTTTTTACCTGCCCAGAATGCTGGAAATAACGTTTCAGTGCTTCGAAATTTCAAATTTCATCCCCCTAGGAAAAGGGCACTTACGGGCCCTTGTTTATACCATCGCCTACTCTACTAAAACTGGCTGCCTACTTCAAACTTTATTGAAACCCCCGATTTATAAGCCATTTTCAAAAATATAACCAGCAAGTTTGCTAATACCGATTACTGTAGTTTAGAAGTGGTCGCTTTGCCACCATGTCATGCACCACCATCCTTTTTGCCACCACAAGTGTTTATTTTGCCGCTTATTTTGCCACCAGTGGCGAAATCACCTTACTGTGGTGGCAAAACCATCCAACTAAATTTAACTATCAAATATGGCAATCGAGGAAGGAATGAGTTTGTAGATGCAAGTTTAATATTTGTTTCAAGAGAGCTTCACAAAAGCAAGTTTGCTTCTGAAAGGAAGCTGTTATCAACTTCATTAGCTGTGCGTGTATTTTTAGTTGAACTGTTGAAAAAAGCAGGATTCATTCTGAAGTTGACAGTGATGTCCTTTTGGTAACTAACTTGCTTTTATAAAACCGTCTTGAAAAAACAATAAATTTGCATAGATCTACTACTAGCGACATTCATGTAAAATAACAAAGATTTTTTTAAGATTGCTTTAAAAAGTTTAAAATAATTATGTAAAAAACATCTATTTTAAAAACAGTTTTATGATTGTATAATCATCAATAAGGCAAGTGATTTCGCCACCACAGTATATATAGTGATTTTGCCACATACTTAGATGGTATGATCAAAATTATGTGACTAAGTAGCTCCGACACTCTGCATGAACTAAAATAGCATTGGATTTTTATTACCTCCGAGTTTGAAATTTTGGCCTAAATGTTTTTTTAAAAAAGGAATTCAAATTAAATTGTTCTGTCCATAAGTGTTTTGGTGTTTTTGTGTTGAAGACACTTGAAAGGAAACCTCTTCCACTAAATAACTCAGAAGAAGATGGCTATATGCTTTCTCTTAAACGAGAATTCAGAGGATGCATGCGAGATTCTCCTTATTTCATTAAACCAGAAGTTATAAAGAAAGGTAAGAGGGAGGTGTCATAAAGATTACTTGATGTGGTTCATTTTCTGCAATTGACAAGTATTGCAGGTTACTGTACTTCTTTTGGAGTGTATGACATTTGCAGACCGAAACCCTAATCCTATCCCCAAATACAGTGTGTTTCTTAAGGCTTGGGAAGTAGGGTACTCTAAGTAGGAAAGGAGATACACCTGGAGTGGGTACACGGTCATCAAGCGCCAAATACTCACGTATCTATCTAGAGAGGTCTGGGGACATCCCCAGAATTGTTTTGAACTTCCGAGATGGGGAATACTGGTACAGCCGTTGGGGAACGTTGGTACAATTCACCATTGTACGGTTTTAAGGAACACACTGGGGTTTTTGTAGGTTAGGGTTTGAGGTTGGGCCTGCAATCTGCAGTCTTCAAGTGTCATACACTGGTTGGATTGGGATTTCTTGATCAAGAGTTTTTTTGAATTGCAAAAAAAATTTATTATTTTGGGAGTTAGATGGTGATCACTTGACCAGGATGTTTAGAAATTTCTTTGATTTGCAGTATCTGTTGTAATGGGAATGCGATGTTGATCACTTGACCAGGATGTTTAGGGATCTCTGTGATTTGCAATCATTTTGGGAATAAAATGATGATCTTTTGGCCAGTATGTTTAGTTATCCCACATTTCTATGATTTGCAATTTGATGGGAATGAGATGGTGATCACTTGTCTAGGATGTTTAGTTAGAAATTTCTATGATTTACAATTCTACTCACATGTAAAAATAATATTGAGGATCCTGCCAGTCCCACCTGGGATCCCGTTATTGTCCAGGATGGGATCACACTTTTTTCTGGTTAGATCCCACCTAAGATTATGGAATGTGAGATTCCACCAGTCCCACTTGGGATCCCGGGTGGGATTGGCAGGGTCCCACCAGTATCCAACCTGACTTTTTACATGGGTAATGGAAATGAGATGTTTATGATATGACATCCTTGTTTAGGGATTTCTATGATCATTTGAAACCTTAAAGTAGGAAATGAAATCTGTATACAGTACTTGATGACAGGGATGTCTAGATGTTTTGTCATCTTTTTGGGAATAGGACAATGCTATTCACTTGACCATGGTTTTTGACGTGGAGTGCGCGAAGCGATTCATATATGCATAAACAAACCCGACCTCAATCGCGACCAAGGTCGTGCACACCAGCCTCACTCTTGGGACCCACTACTGCAGTCACGCGTGTCGGAGTTTAAAAGACCTCGACCACATGACTGTAGTCAATGTGATATTCAAGGCTCTAGTGTAGAGCCGAAAGCTTAGTTTTTTTATCGTTAAAAAAAGTGTACCGAGTTTCCAAAGTTAAGTCTTTACAAGTAGTATG
>JAOBAY020051258.1:0-13330 GCA_025331085.2 Zoanthus sociatus
ATTATAATACAATGAAACGGAAATTAAAGATACAAATCAATTTACAAATCTATTTACAACGGAAATTAAAGAGTTAAAAAAGTATTGAAATGATGTAACTGTTTGTTAAGGTCTGGTTTATTAATTTCATTTTGAATTCACGTTACTCAAATGTACAGTGTTGTTTTACTGTAGTCAGCGGCAATAGCGCTATATCCTATTCTGTCATGAGAGGTTCTTTATAACTTGTGAATGCTGTCATTTCCCAATACTTCAATACCCTCCCCTGTGAGATCTACATGCAAGATCCCAATGAAACCTCGTGTTGTCCTTGGCCTGTCTCACCCCATGCTCCAGAGGAAATTCTCAACCACATCAATTTATGAATAGCCTTCGTGTTAGTTTAGCATTGTTGCCTGTTGCCTGTTGCAATAATGGCCGATATCTTTATCTCAACAGAAAGACACTCCTGTAAAATTCCATGTCCTTCTCACATCATACGAGTTGGTGTCGATTGACAGTGCTAGCCTGCAGTCCATTGACTGGGCTGTGCTGGTTATAGACGAGGCGCACAGATTGAAGAACAAACAGTCAAAGGTATTTCTCTTCAAAACGTTTTTGTTCTGTATTTGTTGGAATTAGATTTATTATTAGCTGTATTATTGCTAAAGAAACAAATACACAAAAAAGAAAGTTCCTGGAATCCCTAGAGACGATGAGAACAATGTACAACAAGAAAATTCCACTAAACACCCATGAAGAAATAGACTAATGGAAATATTTTTTGAGCTTGGCTTTCAGAACAACATCAAACGACTTGAAGAAGACAGCCTAAGCACTGCCGAAACATCGTCAACAAAAATAAAGACCATGCAGAGTGTTCATATACCCGAAAAGGATAATGAAGAAATTTATAGCCACCTGCAAAAAAAGGGTTTCAGAAACAGAATAGATTTATTACGTTTTTTAATTAGTTTTTTTTTCATTCATGTGCGATCAAATGAGCTAGAACAAAAGAATCTGTTAAATACTGCTCCTGAGGGCTACATGAGTTAGAACAAAGGAACGTCTCTATCGCTGCTCCGGAAGTCTAAATAAACTAGAACAAATAAAGAATTTTGCATTAAAGTGAAACAAGGTCTTGATTAGTCCTGGCTGCTGTGAAGCTACTCGTTCACATATATTCCTAGCTGCCTCTTTCCAAAACATTGAGCTAACTGTAGAGGTCCCTGTGATTTGTTATATTTGTTTTATCTATATAACACGTTAATAATCTTGGTATTTCATGATGGACCCTGTTGGGCAGACAGCAAGATATTTCAAGTTTAGAGCGAAGAAAAGAAAGCAACTATTAATTTGTAAAAGGCATTAAACTTAAATTTTTATTCAAAGTATGGGCTTCGTACGACTTTCCGGCATGTTTGTATTGTTTTCAGTTCTTTAAAATGCTCCAAGATTATCCTATTGACTACAAGCTGCTGCTGACTGGCACACCACTTCAGAACAGTCTTGAAGAACTTTGGAACCTCCTACACTTCTTGGATTCTGATGAGTTTAGGTAATTTACTTTTATTAGTATATTTTATAATAACAAACCTTTATGGACACGACACACTTATAACTACTGTAGGTTATTCTTAGAACCTAAGGTAATGCACGGTTCAAATGTCTGGGAGGTTGCTTGCTTACTTGATACAGGGATTTTTGAACTTTTCTTGTTCGTTTAGTTACGGTTCAACATGCCACGTGGTGATCATATTGCTGGCTGATTTACAATGGCTAAAACTGAATAACTTTTCCTTGTCATTGTACGAAAAAATCTCATATTGAATGTTGCTGAGTTAATGTTTCTGTGTTGATCTACTTTCCATATTAGCGATCAGAACAGTTTCCTGACAGAGTTTGAAGATGTGGCTAAAGAAGATCAGATCAAAAAGCTCCACGAAATCCTAGGACCTCATATGTTACGGCGACTCAAGAGTGATGTGCTGAAAGGAATCCCTTCCAAAAAGGAATTAATTGTCAGAGTTGATCTCAGTGCCATGCAGAAGTAAGATCATCTTTGTGTTAATATCAGCTAAATTTGCATCATTTTTTGGCACTGTACCTAATGTTGATTTGAATTCACTGTTGTTATAGGAAATATTACAAGTACATCCTAACAAAGAACTTTGGAGCATTAAATGCAAAAGGATCGCAGCAGGTGTCTCTCCTAAACATTATGATGGAACTGAAGAAATGCTGCAATCATCCTTATCTCTTTTCTACTGCTGCCATGGTAGGTGTTGTTACGGGATAAACACTATAACAGTTTAGTTTACGCTAAGATGTTATTTAAAGTGAATGGTGAACATAAAATAAGGTAATAATGATAAGAGAGTTGGAAAAATTGTCTTGCATTGTTGTTTTTAGCATTAAAACTGCAATGATTGCAACAGGAAAATCGAATGACTGTCAACAAACGCCAACTGTGCAAAAGAACAGTCAATGTCGAACGTTACACAAGTCTGTTAGAATGTAATGGGATAAATGGAACATTAAGAACGGCCTTATTCAGGTTATGTTCATTACCATGTTAATGTTCTTTACCATTGATGTGCAAGGATGTGTCGTATATCATTTTTTCTATCTAAATACGAGATCTCCATGTGTTACCTTTGATATGAAAAGATGTGTCGTATATCATTTGTTATCTAAATACGAGATCTCTATGTGTTACCTGTGATGTGAAAGGAGGTGCTGCATATCGTTGGTTATCTAAATGTGAGATCTCCATATATCTTACCTTTTCTCTATCAGGATGCACCTCGCACTCTAACTGGTAACTATGAAGTCAGTAAACTGACTCAAGCCAGTGGTAAACTTGTGCTGCTTCACAAAATGCTCAAGAAGTTGAAAGAAAGGGGTCACAGAGTTTTGATCTTCTCACAGGTAAGTGTAGGTTGGTTGTGTTTTAAGATTTTGAAGCAGTTTTAATCAAAAATGATTCCATGAAGTTTGATTTATTTGTGCTTTAAGAATCCAGTATTTTTTCTTTAAAATTACAGTTGTCCATTTTGTGTTTTTTATAGGTATTGTCGCATGGCATTCACAAGAAGTTTACTTATTTATCATCATTTTAAAAGAAGCAACCTTTATTCATTATAAAATATCCACGCGTGCGATTGGTCACAATCGGTCACGTGATCTGTTGATACCAATATTCACTTCATGCATAATTCAAATTTCTCATACATTGTATCGCCAGCACGGGGTTGTATTTGTATACAAACCACTCACATCTGTCTCTAACCTTTAATTAAACACTATGACAAAGCATTTTTGCAGCAGCTAACCCACAGTATCATGTCATTTAGTATTTTATTTACCTTTGTCAAACCGATTATTGTTGCAGATGACCAGGATGTTGGATCTTTTAGAGGACTTTCTTGAAGGCCATGGATACAAGTACGAACGCATTGATGGTAGCATTGGAGGAGCAGTGAGGCAGGAGAGTATAGACAGGTTTAACGGTGAGTGTTCCCAACCTCTAAAAATTAAACGTCTGGGTTGTTCTTAACATATTCTATTTATTAGTTTGATTATCAGTCATCCATCGGATTAGCCATTTATATTCCATTTATCCATCCATATGTTCATTTATTTATTTATTCATTTATTTTTTTTTTTATTTTTTTATTTATCTGTTTATTCGGTAAGTCAATCTTCAGGCGTTGATTTTTATATTTCTTGTATTCTATGCGTTTGGATCTCAAGCCATTGGAGTTTTAATGAAGATGAAGCTAAGTCAGCTCAACAAATCCGAGCAAAAACATTTGGATGATTGTGGTTTTTACGTTTAAACTTTAGCTCTTCTGTTGTTTTGTGTGTGATCACCTCAAGTTCTAAGTAACCTTAATTGCTCACTTTTCAGCCCCGAATTCGCCTGCTTTTTGTTTTCTGTTATCAACGAGAGCTGGAGGTCTAGGAATTAATCTTGCTACTGCTGACACAGTGTTCATTTATGATTCGGACTGGAATCCTCATAACGACATCCAGGTTAGTTAGTGCGAAATGATTTGCAAAAACTACTGTATCAAATTCGAGTATACCAGGTTTCCGCTAATGAGCCACATTTCTGTAATTCTTTTGGAAAGAAAAGCAAAGTAATTAATTACCCAAATACATGCCTAAAATCACCAAGTATCAGCATGTATACTGTATGGACGTCATCACATTGATCAGATATTAATAATAACATACGTGATAACTATGGTAATACCAGTAACAATAATAACAACTAAAATAATAATTATAACTCGGTCGGTGGATTTTACCCCCGTGGCAGCAATTGGCTGAATCGCTGTGGTCTCACAGTATTTTCTAGGACTGATAAATAGGACTGGACTCACATCTTGCATTGTTGAATAAATAGTTAAGTGCACTCTGCTTTCAAGGACGGATCACTAAACTGGATTATTACCTGACTTTGATCAATGATTGTGTTGGGTTTTTAGTGCCTCCATAGAATATTGAGAGATTAGCTTCTTTGTTCATGTCATTGTGGCAAGGGAAGGCGGCACAAACGTTACTCACGGCAAGACCAATAATCAAACTCAGAGACTCTGCTCGTTAGTCAGAGAACTTACGGTTTGAATCATGATCATTGGGGGAGTCATGTAATAGTAAACCTCACATTGTACACCATTTGAGCCAAGCTTTCATACAGACGTAGTATAAAGTTGGTCTACATTTAAAGTAACTTCTATTTATATATTTTTGTTAGGCATTCAGCAGAGCTCATCGTATTGGTCAGAATAACAAAGTCATGATATACCGCTTTGTAACTCGCGCATCAGTTGAAGAGAGAGTAACTCAGGTAGGTTACCAGTTGTTGTGTCTGGACAGTGTAGTTGTATGATAAGCGCAAACTATGGCAGCACATCCAACAAGGTTGTCCTATTAGTGAGAATGGCTTGAATTCTTGACAAGAAAACCGGAAAACATTAGTTGAAGTCCCGCTGTTAAAGGAAAACAACAGCTTTCCAAGGAGAATGTTTCAAAGATAAATTATTGTACAGTTTGTGTTCATGTTACATGTTTTAGTCTAAACTTTCCAAGCTTCAACAAACCTGTATTTCAATCAAAGAATATATGATCATCATTATGAGCCAGTCCCTTCATTTGAGACGAATAGATGGATCTTGCGATAGGACATAAACATCTTCATCTAATTAATGATTGAACAAAAATGGCAATCATGATTTTTAAATAATGAAAACAATATGGGGGTTAGTACTGGGGAATTTAAGATCCTACAACCGGAACAGTAACAAAATATAGTTGCTAAAACATTTTTTCTTTTTGCACTATAGGCTGATATTCTTCCTTGACTTTGGGCATTACAGTTTTTGTTGTTCCTACGAAAACAATTGTTTTTACCAAAGTAATAAGAGTGCGTTTGATGATGATGATGATGATGATGATGATGATGATGATGACAGTAATGATGATGAATAGGTTAATATGTTAGTTAGCAGTCTAATGATTCTCCACCCCCAGTGTGTTGTTTTTCACTATATAATTATTTCCAGTTCCTGAAATTTACTTTAACTCGATGATTTTTCTCTTCAGGTTGCCAAGAAGAAAATGATGTTGACACACTTGGTTGTGCGGCCAGGACTTGGATCCAACAAAGCGGCAATCATGTCCAAAAGTGAGCTGGATGATATCCTCAAGTTTGGAACACAGGAGCTTTTTAAAGATGACAATGTAAAAGATGGGGGTGAGTTAACGATTTATCAAATACCTACCGCGTTGTATAAAACGATAACAGTGTCATGTGGCTGCCGTTCTACATTTTCATGAACTTTAGCTGCAGATACTTGGATGAATTTCTGTTTATATAATGTTATTGAAAGTGCTTCAAAGAATTATTGGAGTATGCTCTATCTTTCAATATAATAAAATTTAATAATAATAAAAATGATAATAATAATAATAATAATAATAATAATAATAATACTTTAGCAAAACCTGTTAAAATGTGTACCAAACAAGTAGAGTTACATAGTAGGTTGAAAGTAATCAGCGATTCCAGAGATTTGTGTGTTTTGAAATTTTTTACTAATTCGGATTTCCATAAGCGATTTGTTTCTTTATCTTTTGTGAAAGGCATTTTAATAAATTGTAATAAATATTCATCTACAAAGCATAACTAACAAAAAGTAAACTAAACTTGAGAGGCAACCAATATATGTAGAGACTATGGCAGGTTCTCGTTACCTCATATTTGAGACATTCTACTGTATTCACAGTCTTATAGCAGGTGGCAGCTTTAGTGTATGATTCATGTACTGTGATCAAGGCTCGACTTGAACCGATTGCTCAGTTTAGTTTTTTGTAGAGTAATTACACAGCGTTCAAAAACTTCATCATTTTTGTTTTACTTTAATACTATCAGTTATCCCAAATAATAATTGAACCCATTTTACTCGGATTATTGATTGTTGCTGTAACACTAAGAGTGCATCACCCTGAAGATGAAAATGTTGTTTAAAATATTTTTTAGGTTAATGAACCACTGAATTCTGTGAAAAAGCATTTCTAGCGATCAAACCAGTATAACTTTTATTAATCAGAACTTCATTTGTAAAACAACATTTAAATATTCATGTTCATGTTTATGCTATCAGCACCATTACTGACTATTGTTATTGCACTAGAATCTGGCGATACAGGCCATATTCACTATGATGACAAAGCCATCGAGTCACTGCTCGACAGAACTAGAGAAGATGAAGAAGAAGGAGCAGACGATGACAGCACAAATTTAATGGCTAATGAGTATTTAGCGTCATTTAAGGTAACTCTCACTGAAACATTTAATAGATATTCACATGTTAATAATGACCCACTTTAAACCATTTATTACTTTGCTTATCGTTCTAATATCTTCTCAAAATTGGTTTCGTTTGTACTCACCTGCAACTTAAAGGAGAGAATTTATTTGAATCATTTGAATCACATGATAAGAAAGGTGTTTATATAACATAATGAATATAAGGTGTTTATGACACATGATAAATAAGGTTTTTTTATCGCATGATGAAAATGTTTGTATTGCATGATGAATAAGATATTTATATCACATGATGAATACGTGTTTTTCATGAACACATCATTAAAAATTAAAATGTAACGTAATGCATGTACCACATGGAAGTATTTTAACTGATTTTGCCAGTTTCTATACTTTCAGTGGCTTGTCTGTTGAGGGATCTCTGTCTCGACAGCCTTAGTCTAGACATGCTACATAAATCTTGGATTGTCAGGACCCGTTGCCTTAGTATTAGGCTTCTGGGGTAGTATATGGTTCAGACATGTTATGAGTTATCACGGTAATGGCCAAGTGAATATCAATGTGCATGTCAAGGGGTCAAGAAAGATCACAAGAGTGATCTCCTCTCTCTACCCACAAAGATCATTGTGAATTAGAGAAGCTAAATTTCTGACATGCTAGAGAAAAAACAAAATGTGAACTGTAGACGGCCTGCATACTTAGCATTAGTTTGGCAGGTAGTATTCTGTTCATACACTTTAGGAAAACTATTTTGTTCATACAGTTTAGATAAACTATTCTGTTCATACACTTTAGGTAAACTATTCTGTTCATACACTTCCATGATCTTTTTAGGTGAATGTCTTCATGGTGACTGATGTTTAATGATCTAACTTCCTTAATGTAAAATGTGTCTGTAATTTCATCTTTGCAGGTAGCCAGTTACATAGTGAAAGACAAGGAAGAAGATGTGGAAGTTCTCAAGGTAAGGACCTGTTTGTTATGTTAGCTACCGGCTATGAAACGAGGCTAAGTCTTAGTTTTAAGTAATACCGGACGGTATAGATTTTGCCTTCTACAATTGTCACTCCTTAGCAGACGTACGTTGAAGAGTAATTTCATTTTTCTTCCGGGAAATATTTATTTTATGTGCTTGATAATTTAAAAATAAAATAACTGTTTAAGTTTAATTTTGCATCTCGACATAGCACAATATTTGATATATATAGTGTTACTTAGTATCACGGTAAATTAGTCATATTAATACTTAGGATCACGGTCAATTAGCCATTATTATTTAGGATCACGGTCAATTAGCCATATTATTATTTAGGATCACAGCTAATTAGCCATCATTATTTAGGATCACGGTCAATTGACCATTATTATTTAGGATTACGGTCAATTAGCTATATTATTTAGGATCAGGGTCAATAAGCCGTATTATTATTTAGAATCACGGTCAATTAGCCATTATTATTTAGTATCAGGGTCAATAAACCATATTATTATTTAGTATCAGGGTCAATTAGCCATACTATTATTATTTAGGATCAGGATCAATTAGCCGTATTAATATTTAGGATCACTGTCAAGTAGCCATATTAATATTTAGGATCACGGTTAATTATTCGGATATTTAAAGTTTCGTTTAAATGTTTTAAATCATCAGCTAGCGATTTTGATACTCTGTAGACACAGAGTCGTGAAGAGGGGGTCTTACCCACGAATCACACGTTATTTTTTATCGTATGACGCATTATGACAAACAAAATGGCTTATCGCTCATGAAGCTAGCGGTGTTTTTGGTCAGTCATGCAAACCCTCCTCACCATCTTGTAGCAAAATGCCCTCCACACGTGTTCACATAAATATTTATCCTTAAAATAATATCCTAATAAGAGTAAATACTAAAAATGCCGTCCATTCTGATTGAAACTTGTAGCAAACAGCAGAGACGTACGATCCAGACTTCTGGGAGAAACTGTTACGTCATCATTACGAGCAGCAGCAGGAGGATCTTGCGCGTACTCTTGGGAAGGGTAAAAGAATCCGTAAGCAGGTTGGTGAATTTTCTTAATTGTCTGTCATAACCAGGTGAATTTAAGACTCGAGGTTTCAGCACATAGATAACTGCAAACTTTTGAATTAAAGAAATGTTAACGCCATTTGACATAGGGATTGCCTTTTTGCATTATAGGTGAGTTACGTTGATGGAGGAATGGAAGACCACACTGATACAGGTAAAATATTTGTGTGTGTGATTAGGAAAAGAGACCTAAGTACTCGGACAAGGACCCTGGTGTTTATTTGATCTTGACACTTTAAGAAGTGGCACTTGTTTTAGTGCGGCGATCCTAGCACACAGAGATAATGAAGTGTAGTAGATGTGCATGGTGCTTTATGGACATATTTCGATAAAAGGACTCCAGTAAAAACACACTTCTCAGATCCAACGTTTTTCCAAATTAGGCTAAATAGGTTTTTATCAAAAATAGTTGTGGTGCAGAAATGCAAAGATAAAAATACAGCTGTGGTGAAGAAATACAAAGATATAGTTGTGGTAAAGAAATACAAAGATATAGTTGTGGTAAAGAAATACAAAGATATAGTTGTGGTAAAGAAATGCAGAGATATAGTTGTGGTAAAGAAATGCAGAGATATAGTTGTGGTAAAGAAATACAAAGATATAGTTGTGGTAAAGAAATACAGAGGTACAGTTGTGGTGAAGCAATGCAGAGATAGAGTACGAATTTATATATCTTTTCAGCTCTGCCGTTCTTATGCTTTGCGTTAATGTAATAATTGTTACTTTAGCATGGAACCAAGACATGTCCGACTTTGATGGCGAGGGGTTGAGTGAGGAAGAGGAAGATGACGATGAAGAATTCAACCAACGGTCAGAAGGTGAGTTTCCTTCCTACGACAATAGTGCTAAATTTGGTTTTTTGTTAGGTTTTTCTAGCATTGATGGAGCGGGATTTAACTTTGAGTTCAGGCTTTGAAGCTCTCACTACAGACCATGAAAAAGTAGTAGCTGTTTTTATTTCTGTAGAATAAGTTCTTATTTTTAAATACAACCGTTATTTACTCTCATCTTAGAAAAAAACTTCATAAACGTGTTGGTGGGAACTCCTTCAATGTTTATTATGGCTCCCCTTACGAAAATGTATTTGGTTTTAAGAAACATGACAATTGAAGCGAAATATGTAATTTGTTAATATTTTGTCTTTCATGTTTCAGGCCGTAATAAAAGAGGAAAAGGAGATAGGCCGGAACCTTTACCTCCACTACTGGCTAAAGTCAGTGGCAACCTTGAAGTAAGATCACTTGCTTGTACTTCTAAACGTTTGAACTTCAGAAAACAAACCTATAAATCTGTCACTTTATGCAGTTCGAGATATGTAGAGGTTTTTTTTAATAAAACTGGCTCACTAACTTGCTCAAATTGTCTCTTTCTGCTGTCATTGCGTACTCGAGATATAAAGAAGTTGTACTAATATAACTGGTTCTATAACTCTGCTTATCTTCTTTTTTGACCTCTAGTTTTAAAAAGATTCCATTGCTAAAATGTTTAATTCGTTCTCAGATTAACCCAAACCATAATTTACAAATAATAGATAACGAAAAAATAATAAAGAAAATAATTGCATTTGACATATTTTCAAACTTAGCATGCCTGTATATTGCAGGTTTATGGTTTCAACTTACGCCAACGCAAAGCGTTTTTGAATGCCGTTATGAGATATGGAATGCCTCCCAAAGATTCGTTCAAGTCTCAGTGGTAAGAACAACTGTTTAGTCAAAATCTCTTCAACGTTTGCAAAAATCTTGAAAACCATTCAGGTTATAAATATAGTCCTGTGTGAATTATGAATCATATTTTTTAAGTGTAAACTAATTTATTTGAAATATGTGTTCTTTTCTTTTTTAATTTAGTGATTTCCTTTGTTCTTTTACAGGTTTGTGCGAGATTTGCGTGGCAAGTCTGAGAAGGCTTTCCAGTAAGTACTGTTCTTTGCATAATGACTGCAAATTGGAATTCCACAACTGAGATAGTAGGATTTTTAACTATTGTTTTTTTTTAAAATGAAACTTTTTTGATTCCTGCTACGATGTGATATTACTAAATAAATAAGTTGACGACCCAGAGCTAAGCCAAATCCTTTACGAGCCGAGTCGCCCACGGAGCAAGTGCTTATTTTTGATTTCTATAGTAAGACTCTAATCTGTCGCAAGTTAGCTCCCAGCAGGCGCTGATACTCACTCACCAACCTCGTACGGATGGAATGCTTGGTCAACTTTGGCAGAAAAGAAGCTCACACAAATGAACAAATCAGAAACTTGCAAACTATTTACCAACCTCGTAAGAATGGAAAGTTGAGTCAGCTTTGGCAGAAAAGAAGGTCACACAAATGTTTAAATCAGAAACTGGTTACACTATTTACCAATCTCGTAAGGATTGAAAACTGAGTGAGCAGGGATCGAACCCAAGAGCTCTTTGTCGCTAGCCAGCTGTGCAACCTATGTCGCCATGTATGTGTTATTACACAGCAAATGATAAAACAATTATTGGAATAGGTTGAGCAAAATGTCGTGATTTGCTAGTGGCGAGCAGACTCATTATTTGCCAACTAATTAATGACAAATCACGATATTTTGCTCAACCTTGTCCAATAACTGTTTTATCATTTGATCACTGCATTTTTTGCACTGCCACTGTTAGACCCGAAACTATGCATGAGTGGTGTCATATTTGAAGCTAAACTCCGCTAGACGGTAATGCGTATGAGCAGGGTCATATTTGCATTCAATTATTTGCAGGTCACATGGTGGCCGTTGCGCCAATGAGAAAGTAAGAACATTTCCATCGAATGATAATAAAATTTATTTTGAAGCTAAGACTAATTTTCGACCTAGGTATTCATACTTTAAAGTTATCATACAGTCATTAACCATTTATACAGCTTTTTTCGATAGACTTGGCTTTTCTTTATACACTCTTTTTTTTTAGAAGAATATACTTTATAAGAATATCGAGGCTGAAAATCGTGAAAATTTAAGAATAATGCTGAGGCTAAGATTTTGTTAAGAATATAATTTTGTGCAACATATAAATGGCTCTGACTTTGGTTTAACAAAAACGAAGTTAGGAATACGAGTTTCTATTAATGTACCTCTTGAAAATTTTGGCTTCAAAAAAGTGGTTTCTCACAGAGTCGATAGACATGATATCGTGACCCTGTTTCAAAGTGACTGAGATAGCATGTGCTCGAAATGTACGTAACATGATACCAGGATGTTGCACAATGTATAAACGCCATCTTCTGGAGACTCGGTCAGGAAGACAACGTCATGCTGACAGACATATTCTATAGACCTGTATTCTAAGAATATTTTAATATTTTTAGCCTCAAACTGCCAAAAAATTAAGAAAATTGACCCTGAGTTTGAAAAACAATATTCTTATTAAAAAAAAGAGTGTAGTTCATAAACCAGACATAAGTTATGAGCATCGATATCAAATGTTTCTGTGTGTGTAGGGCGTATGTCTCTCTGTTCTTACGGCACCTTTGTGAGCCTGGTGCAGATGGCAGTAGCACCTTTTCCGATGGAGTACCGCGGGAGGGTCTACAACGACATGTCGTGCTCACCAGGATTGGAACTATGGCTGTCATCCGCAAGAAGGTATCCTTTACATCTCATATATGTTATTGTTTACAAGCATCAGTGCTAAAACTACTCTAGAAATATAATTAATAACAATGTGAGATTTTAGATTATTTTCAATTCAAAACTGATTCTATTTATTTTCCAACATTTAGTATCAGGTTTTTAGAGTTGAACACAATATCCGTGAAATTACGTTGTGTGTATTTAGAGCTAGGTTTCTAGTTAATGCAGACCACAACATAACACCATGAAGAATGTTCAAGTTTTTGACTCATATAATCTCAAAAACATTGAGCTCAGTACGAACGTGGACCATTTTGCTGTCATTGTATTTCAATATTGAAAAGAACTATGAAGAAGGAAATGAATTTAATCAAAACCTCATTTCTTTTGAAGTCAGTCGCTCGGTTGAAGATTCAAAATCCATAAACTAGAAACATTTCTTTTTATAAAACATTTTGGATCTGTAGTATTGTGGTACCTTCATATGTATTAATGTCGACTGCATAGCTTTGAAACTAGGTACCTTGCTTTTCTTTGATCATGTACATAGAACAGAAGGTTTGAGGTGTAAAAAAACATTTACCAGAATATTGACAAGGGGTCAGCATGACACAAATCAGCGTTACACAATATTTAAAGCTTTACCTTGTCTAAGGTTGTAATCTGACAACCGAAAGCTTGTTTTTAACTGTTTTAAAATTTTACAATTTTTAAAGTTTTGTACGGTTTTATTACAAGCCATTCATTTATAATTTAAACGAAAATAGAATTATTGCTGATAAACAAAATCTAGAAAAAATCTCGATTTCATCTGTTTGCTGTTTTAACCAGAATTCATTGCGTTGCAACGAGGTT
>JAOBAY020051278.1:0-13330 GCA_025331085.2 Zoanthus sociatus
TTGAAGTTGAATCCCATAGTAATAATAATAATAATAATAATGATAATAATAATAATAATTACAGTTCTTGCGCATTTCGCAAGCCTCAATGCTCTTACATATAAATGTATAATTAGTTTGACAGGATCGAGTTTACATCATTACGTTGCTTGCTATCCTTCCACTTGTATCGTGTGTATTGTTTTGTACCCAAAAGAAATTATTTATACTTTTGTGTACGAGTTGTATTTAGAAGGCCTGTGTCCTTTTCTTCAAGTTTAAACAAAAAAGATGTAAACCTTGTCCCGAATTATAACTGAAGTGTCTTGACTTAAGTCAATTTAAGAATTGTTTCAGCTGGCTGATAAGGAAATGACGGAGAAAACGAATTGCCACGCAAGTCTTTATTTGCTGCATTGCATCACGTAGAAAGTTTGACCCTTGTGCTGCGTGCTGCCAAGAAGCTCACAGCTCTGTTTTGGCTCAATAGAAACTGTTGGGGAACAATTTGAGCGCACACTAATTACCATTTTGAGTTTAGAAACACATATATCAAGAAATAGCTGCGTTCGGCAAAATGAATAGAGTTCGTGGTTGACTGACGCTCTACCGTTTAATGGGACAGAGATTTTCATTTTAGATTCTCAAATGAATGGTTTTTTAATCTTGCCACTACGTACGTGCTCCTTTGTTTTCGTTTGAATAACTCGTGCCCACTTGTTCACAATAGCATACTAACCGCGTCAATTATTTCTTGGCTCTTTTTCTTGTTTCAAACCTTACCGGGGAGTCAGGTTGGCATAGTTGTCATCAGTCGTGCCTCCCACCTCTACGACCCGGGATCGATTCCTGGGCTCCGCATAGACCTTATTCATAAATGGCGGCGATTTTGATATTCTTTTGTCTACATTCAAATTAGCCCTACTAGCCTCGTTTTGAGCAACATATTCTTTTGAAATTTCAACTCAAGAACGAGGCAAGTAGGGCAAATTTGAATGAAGGCAAAAGAATATTAAAACCGCCGCCATTTATGAATAAGGTCTGTATGGACTGAGATTTGTTGATCTCAATCTGACAGCGAGGGATTTTCTCCTGGTACATTTTTTTTTACCTTAGAAATCTTGCTAGCGTTTAAAATGTAATATTAGAACCGTAAATATTTTCCTAATCCAGAGGAAGAGTTAAATTAGCCTGCATTTGAACAACCGTAGACTATCGTTTCACGTTTTTTAAGTTCTTTTATGGTTGTCGACAGCATCTTCGAAAAGAAAAAAGACCCCCCTTTAAAAGTAAGTTCCTAAAGAAAAATTGTTGTAAACACGTATAAAAGAATTTACAAAACAGCTTTGATGGAAAATATTTTTTCGGAATGGATCACTTAGAACTAAATTTTGGTTTTCATAGACCTTATTCATAAATGGCGGCGATTTTGATATTCTTTTGTTTACATATAAATTAGCCCTACTAGCCTCGTTTTGAGTGACATATTCTTTTGAAAGTTTAACTCAAGAACGAGGTTTGTAGGGCTAATTTGAATGAAAACAAAAGAATATTAAAACCGCCGCCATTTATAAGGTCTATAAAGTGCATTGTGGGTAGTGGTGGCCAGTCCTTAAATGGCGTTAATGTGAAGAACTGCGCTCGCTATGCCTGCTTCAGAACAAAGGGAAATGATTAGTTTCAACCATGTTTATCAAGTGATTTTTAAAATTTATTTTACGTTGTTATTCGAAAACTTCCCTGACTTTCCGGAGGTAATATCAAATCTTTAGGGCAACCTTCAACTGTTAATTACAGATGGTTATTATATGTTGTGTTTAAATGAAAGTATTAACTTGATGTTTTATCGCAAAAAAAAAGCAGGAGATTAATCTCATTAAACTATTATTACTAAATTATAATTATTATTATTACTACTATTATTAAACTACCAGGTGATTAGCACTTTTCGCTTGCTGTGATTGGTTCATGAAACACCGAATATCCTGCGCTATTCACCTCGGTCACACATTCGTAAACAGCTTCTAGTTTTGCTTCAATTGCAGAAGAAGAAACTTTTCAAATAAACAATGAAGGAACCCCTTTAAACACAAATATACAACAAACTACCACACCATTATGGGAAGTTTAAAGGAATAAAGCCCGCTATCAACGTGGCCATAATACCCAATATAGTGACTTCAAGTTAGCTACCAGCACGTTTGTGCTATCCATACTTGATTCGGAAAGATAATCTTGTAGGTTTTTATTATGCAGTTTACGCTCTAAATGATATATTTTTTATTGTTGCTAATTTATTCTATACAATGCCGGTGTTCTGTTTTAAACTCGTTTTTTTACTTTTAAGGTTTTAGCTTGCTTTTTTTCCTAAAGCGTCTTCTATTGTTTATTAATTAAAGGAACTTCTGCCACGGCCTGTTTCCTTTTCATTTATGACTAACACCGCGCTCATCTAACAACAAGAAAACAATTTTATAGGTTCTGTTAACTCTGTAGTTAAAAGTTTTTTTTTAATTTTTTTTTTCGGTGCTTACTGATTTTGGCTCAAAGAGCTCTCTTTTAAAATGCTCAAAAAAAATTTTCAAAGTGCTTTTTGAAATCCCCAAGTATACACGATGATGGAAAAACACTTTTCTTTGTAGAGTTTTTTTTTAATCGCAATCATCTTTTTCTTCATTTTCTTCATAAAATACGTCCGCCGTAAATAAACGCACAATAAAATTCGCATAGACTGTTGACCTATGGCTATGGCGTAAACTCAAGAGCTAAAAGATGGCTCTTAGTATATCACTGAGTAAAGATAGCTAGTTTGCGCCAGTCCCCAAGCGACTTGCCTAACATCCAAATGTGAGTTTGAATCAAAAGTCAGCGCTGTCTTTGGCCAGAATCTTATCATACAAAGTTGGGCGTGGGTCGGGGTTCGCGCTCTGAAAGGAGCCTCCCGTTTCTTGTGAGAGTTGCACAGTTTCTTTATAACAGTATCGCCTTCTCTTATCGCCTTCCCTCGATAAGTAAAAATACAAAACTTTCGATTTTAAAAAGTTTAAATTGCTCTCCCAAAGAGAGGTATGATTTTAATCACACGTGTTGCGGTTGTACTGATGTGCATGAGTGCGCTGTATTAAACCAACGTGAATGGGCAGAGCTTATTGGAATTACTAATAAGCCACTGATAGGGAACACGAGGGCGGCAGCATGAACGACGACGGCTAAAAAATTACATTACTGGTTTCCTCTTTACGTTTTGGAGATTTCATGTTCGTCCGTGCGTGTTTTGTTAATGTTTCTCTTTGTTCCACCAATATCACTTGATCCACAACAACTTGGTATATTATCTGTGAATGGGAATAACTTAATGCTTCTAAACACAATGCTCGTCGCGAAAACTTTTATTCCTGATAATGGCTTTTTGCCGAAAACGTTCGGATATATTTTAGACTTTTTATTCGCCTTGTTTAACTTTTTAATGTACGATCGAGATAATTCACATTTGGAAATATTTTTTTAAAAAGAACACAGCTGTTCCAATATTGGGCAAGGAAACTGCTAAGTTTGTTTAGGGAATAAAACGGCATCGCGTGTGTTTCTCGACAATAATAAATAAAGGATATTAGACGGCGGTGCGAACATATAAAGTGTATCTTCGAGTGGTAAAAATATTTAACGAGTGAGCGCAGCGAACGAGTGAATTTTTTTTCCACGAGAAAGTAAACTTCATATGTTTAAGCCAACGTGCAATTTTCTTTTTATTACATAGATAAGAGTGTTTCGAAAATAAAAAAAACTAGACGAAAAAGACGGGAAAAACAAAGGAGTGACGTCAGTGATATCTTCACAAGTGAGATCTGGAAAATATGTCACCCGTATCCCGGATGTAGTTTCATATGATTATTTTACAGTAAAACACGGCTCATAACTATGTAATAAAGAATGCTATGACGCAGGAAAACACTAGAAAAGTGTTGAGGGGAAACGAGACAAAGTCCCAGTTTTCTCTTTGCTTTTGAATGTTCTGCATGTCAAAGCGTTCTAGTCTATTATATAGAAACATGCGCGATACTGTTTCATTCCTTTTAGAAAATAACCTTACTTCCATCTTTCTGAAAAACCGTTTTTGCGTTGTGTCAAGGCATCCCATAATTTCTGTTCGGTTTATTAAACGGAACTGAGCTAGTCAGAACTTGCGTTATTTCGGGCTTATTTTTTAATGCCATGTAAAGCGTTGGCTGCATGAATTTATTCAAGCTCATTGTAGTTAGCTGCACTGCACAAATACATTATACATCTACAGCTCATTAAACATTTGGTTAGCGCTAGTGAAGAACAGGGGTTAAGAACATTCTAAGAACACACTCGAGGCTAGGGAATAGGCGAGAACTTATTTTATATTACTAAACAGCACAAAATCATGGAATCGGTAAGTAGCCGATAATACAACATTGTTTGCGACTAGAATAAAATACATGAAAATTTTACGAGAACAATTAGCAGGACTCATTATTTTTCTTTCTGTACATCAAATATCGAAGCTGCTGTCCAAACACACAGTGTCTGGAGAGAGGCCAGTGACTAAAGTTTATTTCATAAACTAAGCACG
Source organism: Zoanthus sociatus (assembly GCA_025331085.2). Lineage (NCBI taxonomy): Eukaryota > Metazoa > Cnidaria > Anthozoa > Zoantharia > Zoanthidae > Zoanthus > Zoanthus sociatus. The sequence goes on from JAOBAY020051278.1 coordinate 4,577, forward strand.
TAACGTTTGCGCTGGAGAAAAAAAGAAAGTACACACAATTTTTTCTAAGAACCAGTAAATTTTTTCAAGCTTAAAAGATAAAAAGGATGTACACCAATTAACTTAATTATTAAGTATGATTTATATTTAAACATTTTTAAATAACATTTGAGGCTAAATCCCAAAAATATTTAAGTTTAAGAACATTCAGCCTCGACCCAAAAATAAGACGTTCTTATAAAAAAAGAGTGTATATTCTTAAAAGTTGACAAATTTCAGCCTCGAAATTCTCATAAAAAAGAAAGAGTGGAGCTTGCACCCACCAAACCAAACGTGGGGCTGAAGACCTATCTCAAAGTCAAGGTCAAAACTCAACCAATTAGAGAAAAGTTTGAAAAACTGAAAGAACAATATTGCACAAACTCAAAGAATCGCGTGCTTTGCTAGATGACTTAACTCAATGATGTCAAAGTTATCTAGGAGATAATCGGTTCCTCACTTGACCACAGTGTTCAATTTCAGAGTAAATACAGCGATAAAACGTTCAAAGGACTTTGGGCAACGTTTAGCTAGCATAATGTTTACATTACAATGTTCCAAGCAACTTATAAATCCTCCAATAGTACAATAGGCGTTAAAGTTTCAAAGTAATCTTCCCCAAGTTCAATGAGCGTCTTTTTCCGGTCCAATCTTCACGAAGCTGAACTTAGATTTTCTGGCCCGGTTATACTTTGATGCGAATCACCAACAAAGCCATACCTTTTAGGCCGGAGAGTCGTTTCTGAATATGCCGAGTACGTAGATTCTTGTAAATACAAATGTTTTTGGATTGTTTAAATGTAGTCAAATTTCGTGGACGCAGTCGCAGCCTTTATTATGGCTACTGTTGTCGAACCTGGAACAAAAGTTAAGTTGCTGCTATTCCCTCATGTAAACATATTAAAACATACAACTAAATTTCGCATAATTTTAATCTTTTTTCTTGGCTATTTTAAGTGTTGTAAAATTTGTTAAACTTCAATAATTGTAGTCCATTGCTTTTGATCAAATACATCACTGAGAGCTCTAAACTAAATAAGCTGAAGCAATCTCTAAAATATTCAACATAATTTCACAAAATCAGAATAACGAATTGGAAATTTCGGTATCAGCCTCGCTGAAATTTTCGCGTCAGATCAGCACGATTTAGGTTGAGACGAAATATTTATACATAATATAGGTCATCCACCCTATCTTTATTACATCTGGAGAGTTCCATATTCGTATTTAATACAAGTTTCCACAAAACTGATTCTGTAAGGTCTAAGGAGAGGTCGAGCAGAAACTTCGCAATAAGTTATGCCGTGTGGATTGTTGTTATAAAAGGAAGTATTTTTTTAAATGTTTTAAAAAAAGGAAATGAACTATAACCCGTGAATAACAAGATTATATTAAGTATGAATCACCAAAGAAAAAGCACAGAGAAACAAAGCAAGAATCAGCAATGTGAAATATAATTCTGTTATTTCTGTTTTTATCCCTGAAAATGAAGTTGCACCAAAGGATGTAATACTAGTTACAAATAACCCTGAATTGTAAATGTTTTAGTTAGCAGTTAAAGCTGTGTATGTTGTTTTTATTTTGGATTTAAATAATGCCTCGAATGCTTTAGAAAGGATTTGTTGGCTCCAGCACAGTGCGGCCAATATTAGATGAACATAAATTACGTGTTTTAAATGCAGGCAGAAAATGATCACATAGTCATAGTATATACACGCAATACACGAAATTTGATCTGTGTCAATCGAGAGAATCTAAAGAATTTGAATTTTACAACTTTTCGGTTAATCGTGTGAAGTTTCGTTGATCATGGGAAATCTTGAATAGTGAGTCGCTTTCAGCGTTACTTTTTGCTTGAGACCAAGATCTTTGTCTTTTTGTAATCGGCGCGGCTTAAGCCTCTCGTCAGTCAATGTCTGGCCGGGCTATCAAGTAACTGTTTGTTTTTTAGAGCGCTATTTCCGGAAACCTATTCTTATTTTCTTTGCAGGATGTGAGTTTTCCACACTTCGGACTTGATAAAGAACACTTAATAACACGGGTGCCAGCTGAACACAGCAATCGCAAGTGAAATCAGACGAGTTCTTACCGCTGGTGTTTTTTATTTCGAGTGTATTGCTGCCTGGTAAAACAGAGGTGTGTATTTCTTTAGAAAATAAGTATTTACTGTTAGTATGAATTTATCGCGTTGTTTAACAGGATAAAAGAGCTTGTTTAAAGACTGAAAACAGAGAGATATGGCGCAATTAGTTAATCCGTCTTTTTCGCAGACGCCACTAACGAAACGGGTGGCATTTCAGACAATGAATGCCTGGTTGGCTCCGCAAGGCAATTGACAGTTTAGCAGATCATAGCGTCTTGTACGCTATACCTTCAAAGGTTTTTAAGAGGTTGTCAAATGTTTGCCGCTCTTATGTTTTATTGTCAATAACTATTTGTAAGCCCATGCCAATTTCGCCCGCTAAACACATTGACTTTTCATCAATTGGCCAGTTATTTAAATAATCAATAATCGAGTTATTTAAATACGATTGTGTATTAGTAACGCTATGGAAATTTGCCGACTGCGGCAGTCAGTCAAGTTTAGACTGAGCTCCTCTACTAAATCACTTATTGTTGAATTTCCCAGTTGGTTGTGAATTTTAGCCATGGCAGCAAGACGCCTTCTGGCTGCAGCAATGGTTCTTGTGATGGTCATTTCTAGCAGCCGAGGCGGTTTCCGACGACTGTTGAAGACAAGAAAGAACAAACAAAGACCAAACATAATTTTTATTCTGACAGACGACTTGGACAGCGAGCTCGGCTCAATGAGTGTCATGAACAAAACACGAAAGCTTGTCCAACGGGAAGGTGCGGAGTTTGTGAACGCTTATGTGACTACACCGATGTGTTGTCCGTCTAGATCATCTATCCTCACTGGAATGTATGTTCACAACCACAATGTGCTAACAAATAACGTCAATTGCTCGTCACCTAGCTGGAGAAAGGGGCCAGAAAGACGAAATTTTGGCAGATTCATCTCTGATGCAGGATACAACACAGGTATCGTTTCTAAGTCTCTCAGTATAATCAACTGTCGGCAGAGTGCTTAAAAGCTTATCAGCGCTGCGATGGGCAAATGATTTCCTATTTAATACATCTGTTAGCGACACACTTCATGTAGAAATCAATCCCTTAAAGTTATTGTTTGTCACATTTCGCCACAAAATTTAGAAATCAGAAAGTGTGTGATCTACAGACTTTGTATTACTATTAGCTATTGTCTATTCGAACATAAATTTGAGTGTTCCTTAGTTTTCTATTCCTTACCAGTGTAAAATAAATTTTTTCTCAACCAGCAACAGATTCACTTTTATATATTTCTGTATAGTTTCACTGTTAATCGCTCGAGGCCACGCGTTTGCTCTGCGTTACTTTTCATAATCTACTCAATTTAATTTGGGAATGTGCATTCTACAGTTTCCTTTTCAACGGCTTCATACAGCTGGGACCGATTCTAAATTTGTTTTAGGCGAAAATGTTTAGTAGCTAAGTTCAAGTTTACCATCTGAAGCCTATCGGGCACAGACATGCACGAAACAAAAAACATTTTATTGTGCAAATTAATACCGGCGGATGTTTTAAAAGAGACTTTAATTCCCGGATCGTTCATTGTTCTGTATTGTTTTCGCTTTTATCAACTTTTATTCTTTGACTCAACAAAAAACCACGTTTTGTCTAAATTGCCTCTCGAAACGTGATGATCAGGATAGCTAAATGTCTGCAGTCAATGTTTAGATATTGTTTATCTTTTTTTCTGCGTCATCGCTAATTGTGAACAAAAAAAAAATCATCTTGATTTTCAATCCAAAACTCTTATCAACGGATTACTGGAACAAGCCGCTCGATTCTTTCACATTCCCTTACTGGAAATAATTCCCTGCCGATAAACATAGCAGAAAAAATTTCATCAGCGATAACAACTCTAAAGTTTTGTTTTTCTTTGAAAAAAGTGAAAAAAATGGAAGGGGCTTGGTCAGTTGGTGTCAAACGGAAAATGTTTCATGTACTGCCGATCGATATTGAAGCAAACTTGTCTGATACAAAAACTTCATTGAGACTTCCTGGGCTGGTCCCTTTCCGTCCCTTTCCCATGACCTACAAACTGATAATATCGCTGATTCGCTCTCGGTTCGGGGATGAATGTGTAAAATTCGTAATTGTGAGCAAATACTCGTGATGTCTTTCCTGATCTTGATTTTTTTAAAACTTATTTTATTTGAATAACCTCATTTGCCCTTACATGTTTTGATTGTTTGACGTTTGGTTGCCAAAATCATTTTGATCAAGGATTTCCCGATAACCTCTGAAAACAAAATGTGACACAAAATGATGTTAGAAGAAATTTCAAGTATTTAGATATTATATTTGTTTTTATTGGCGTATTAAGAATGGCTACCCACTTTAAGGATTAATTAGCGGAAGAAAAGATATCTTTTCAAATTAATCCCTTATCAATCTTATTCAACGCTTTTTGGTTTGGTGTCACTTGATTTGTTCAACTCATTTACTACATACACACTTGTTTTTATAAGAATCAGTAGGTTTTGCCGAAGCTCATTGTTTTTAATTGTTTGGCTGTTCCAGCCTCAATTTGTTCTTATTACTGTGAGCATTTTGAAATGCCTAAAGTGTCAACAAGAAACATTTTCGCCTTTTTTCAGCCTCAGCCTGAGCTTGTTCTTAAATTGCTCTTAATTTTCGGCCTAACTAAGCCTCATTGTTCTTATGAAGTTGTTCTTATAAAAAGAGCGTGTAGTGGTAATAAGTCAGTTCAGATTTTGATGAATGAAGAGAAAACAATTTTTAAGCCCTTGGCGGGAATCGAACCTATCATTTGCGTTTTACAAACGAAGTTTTTGCTACCCATGCAGTTTTTTTCCCAATTCGATGATGTTTGCAATGACATTCATCGTATATCACTTCTTTTTTTGCCGTAAACCAAACGGCAAACGGCAAGATAAATTGACTAATGCTTGGTTCACACCAGAGCTCAAACATGATTAAAATGTTGCTGCACCCGCACGTAACTAAACTACCGTGAGTAGGGTAGTTTTAAGGTTGTTAAAAAACGGCGGCAAAACGTAGAAGGGCGCGTGGGAGAACTGAAGACGAGACTTTTGTATTCTTGGATATTTAAGGGAATGAAAGCAACCAAGTAAATGAATAATGAATAAATACTTTATTTGACGTCACTTGCGAAGGAAGTGGTTGTCCGTTCTTCCTAGCCAGAGGTTAACTTTTAATCGTTCGACGGCTCAGATCTTGGCGTGAATGTCGAGTTTGCAGAGGAATGAAAACCGGAGTACCTGGAGAAAAACCCTTGGAGTCAGATTGAGATCGCCAAATCTCAGCCCATATGCGGAGCCCAGGATTCTATTCCTGGTCGTAGAGGTGGGAGGCGCGACTGATGATCACTACGCCAATCTGACACCTCAAGAACTGCTAACAACATATAGCAAGAAAACAATATCGGTCGGCCATTCTTGGCTGTTTTTTTTCAGAAAATGCTTGCGATCTCGGGTTAGACCAGACATTTCTTCGTGATGGGGAGCGATAGTAAAACTTAATGACAAAGTTGATTTCTTCTTCAATTGGCATGTCGACTTTCTTCGCGTCTTTTCTGCTGTCCAAGCATTTTTTTAACGTTATCAAAATGCCGGCATTTCAACATTGTCCGCCATATTTGTTTACAGATTGTTGAATTAAAGTTCTGGAAGGATGTTGGTTAGGAGACTTGATTTTTCAAAACGAGGTAGCTTAACTAAACCGCTGGTTTATTTGGTCTGAACAGTTTTTGAAATTAACCCAGTTTAGCTAAACTTGTTTCAATTAAACTGTGTTTAACTAATTTGGGTTAATTGGTGTGAATGGGGCTTAAGGCTGACGAATTTTTCAGGCAGTTTAAGGCAATTCGTAAAGAAAATTTTTCGATTATTTATTTTTGAAATGGATAACATTTTCAGTTTCAAAGCTATTGGTAAAGCGCACACGTTAAACAGAAGCAGCATTCAAATCAATCAAGTTCTTAATTACAATTAATTTTTTTAAAAACATTCAAATTGCCTTCTAACAACAACTTTTACAAACATATGCTGAAGTACCTAAATACATTTATATAAAAAAAAATCCAATTGTAATTTTAAATACCTGAAGGAAACAATTTTTTGCTTGTTGAACCATTGTAAAATTTTAAATATATTTCTCTGCTGCAACTTACTAAATTTTTCACTTATTATTGAATATCCAGCAAGATTTTACAAATCCGTTGTACATCAGCAGTTCTTTTTGGATACGTGCCCATTTAAAACATTACTTTGAAAACTGGTCTAATCATCATCAGATTTGTGACCAAATCAATGAAAACAAAATTTTTTATTCCAGGTTACTTTGGCAAGTATCTGAACGAGTACGACGGTACGTGGATTCCCGCGGGATGGAGGGAGTGGATGGGGCTGCTACGGAACAGCAAGTTCTACAACTACACTTTGCGGAGGAACCGTGCGTTTGAAAGGCATGGGGCGAGTTACCACCGCGACTACTTGACTGACCTAATCACAAACAATAGTATCACTTTCTTCAGACGATCAAAAAGGAGGCGTCCCAACCAACCGGTATTAATGGTACTGAGCATGCCCGCCCCTCACGGTCCAGAAGACTCGGCACCACAGTACAAGGACATGTTTGCTAATATAACATCTCCAAGGTAAACTTTGTTTTCATTTGCACTGATTTTACTATTTTTATGTCATTGTCACGCCATCTTCATCATCACCATTATCACTTTTCATGGACATTAGCCTTAACAATTAGGAGTTGGGCCTATTGAATTATTTTCTGTAGTATTAGAGAGCCACGAGTCTCTCTTATGGACTTGACACTAATCTGTCTTGGGATCGCTCCTCACAACAGAAGCTGATACTTATAATTACTGAGCTAGTCAAGATGGAAATTTACGACTAGAATAAAATGAAATGTAATGAGGTGTGGCTGGAATGTCGGTTATAAGTGTGGTGTTACTACGTGTCTCTATCGCAAATTGGATTAATCATTAAAGCAAGTCGCACACTAGGCGAAAACAGCCCGGCGCTAAATCCGCCGGGAAGAATTCGCCGGGTGTGCGGAGTGAATTTTCAAGCGCACTTGCAGCTGCGGCAACAGCGCTCAATATTAAACTTGTTTGATATTTTTTTCGCCGCGCACTTTTCGCAGGAAGTTTTCGCCGAGTGTGCGGACACTGAACGAACTTAGCGCTGGCGCCAATAACCTTTTCTCGTGACTACGCATGCGTAACTCAAGCCAAAACAAGTGAGCCTGCGTTGCTGGCTAATTTTTGTCGATAACAGCGCCCAGTGTGCGGGGAACAACCACATAAGCTGAATACGCTTAAATTTTTCGCGGCGAAAGTAGCGCAGTGTTGTTTTCGTCTAGTGTGTGGCTTGCTTAAAAATTGTTGTGATATTTAATACCGTAAATCCAGGTGTGTAAGACGAGAATTTGACTAGAAATTTTTGATACATAGCTTGGGGGTCGGCTGACATAACAAACACCAACTTTTGAAAAAAAGGAAAAAAGGAAAAGACCCATATTTATTACTCTTTGTGGCATAAATCAAATATGGTACAAATAATTTCAGTTATGACAAGATGCCGACAACGTATGCTGTTTATGAAATCTACATGACACACAAAAATATTAAGCTGCAAAATAAGAATTCTTGTTAGCCATTATTACACGTTATCAAGTTCAGCTTTTTATGCTGATATAAAAACTATTTCTTGTTTTCAATTTAACTTTCAAAAGAGGGGTCGGCTTGTTATACAGACGGTGTAATATCGAAAACCGACTTTTTTGGCCTTGAAAACAGACTGCAATAATGAATACCGTGTACAAAATGCCATACCACGTAGGATCTGATTTACGATTTTCAAAAGATATTCGTTTTGTGGTACTTGCACTTCATTCGCTCTCGTAAAACTGTCTGTTGAACTTTTTTTCTTGTATCAGTAAATAAAGTTAACCGAATCACAGTAATGAGGAAACAGCCATACTGTTAACACACTGAGTGGTTAAAATCTAATTGTAATGCAATTTCAGGACACCGCATTGGAACGTGCACTCCAGTGACAAACACTGGATCTTCAGACAAAATGCGCCGCTGACCTCACAAAAGATTGCCTATACAGACTTACTTTACCGAAAGAGACTGCTAACCTTATTGTCCGTGGATAAGGCGGTCGAAAGGGTCGTGCATATGTTACAAAACATGAAACTAGAAAACGAAACCTATGTTATATTCACTTCTGATCACGGCTACCATCTTGGCCAGTTCCGCCTTGTTAAAGGAAAATCTATGCCATACGAGATGGACATCAAAGTGCCATTCTACATCAGAGGGCCGGGAATACCGAAAAACATCAAGTAAATAACAGCAAGTGTAATTAATAACAAGTTGTGTAGTAGTAATAATAGTAGTAATAGTAGTAGTAGTAGTAGTAGTAGTAGTAGTAGTAGTAGTAGTAGTAGTAGCAGTAGTAGTAGTAGTAATAGTAGTAGTAGTAGTAGTAATAGTAGTAGTAGTAGTAGTAGTAGTAGTAGTAGTATAGTAATAGTAGTAGTAGTAGTAGTAGTAGCAGTAGTAGTAGTAGCTTGTCATGTTGCTCTTTATTTAGCTCGTAGAAGTTTGTAGTTTTGTCC
>JAOBAY020051297.1:0-13326 GCA_025331085.2 Zoanthus sociatus
GCATCTGACCATAGTACATTAGTGTGAATGGAACTTCACTAACTAAGATCACATCTATTCGCTCTTCAGTATTGTTATCCTGTTAAATCAGCAGCCTTATGTCAGATATATATAGAAATGATTTATTTATTCCAAAGTTTGATTCTTTATGTAGAAGACGAAACTTTCATTTAAAGAGCTTGGTCTAATTTTAAACTGTTAAGTGTTTAAACTTATGTGGTAATTTAAAGGAAGGTTTACAAGTTTATCTGCCTGAGCCTACCGAAACGTATTGAAGTCCGTTATGTCCGCCAGACTTGCAGGATGTGTGGAAACTCCTTGGAATATTCAAACAAAAAAGAGCATGTTAGGTTGCAATAAGGAAAGTTCTAAAACAGTTCTACGACATATGAAACTTAATGTTCTAATAAAGTTTTTTTAAATCACAAAAGATGCAATAAAAAGATCAAAGCACTCACTCTTCTCACTAAAGATCAAATGAGTAGCTCAGATTATTCATCATGTATTGACATTGACTGTCAAACTGTGCATTTTTTTGTGGTTTGTCGAGTATTCTAGTGAGATAAGGTAACGTAAATTACCATGGGTTCATCAAATCATAACATTTACAACAATTAGAAATGTTCCAAACCTGATGTCAGTTTGGAGAACTTTGGATACATTTTGGCTAAATACCATTTAAGATGTCGAGCTTAATATCAACCTCAGTCATTACAACAAAAAATGAAAGGGGGAAGCAAAGGTGAACTTCGATCAGACACAACATCAGAATGCTTTCGATCCAATACCAATGGTCGCCATTATGTAGACACGAAATGCAGGCAATAATGTTGAATGGATGGACATGAAGTGAGATTTAACACTTGGCTAGAATCACGGAGCCCTGTAGTTTGTTCAATGGTGCTGGCCGTATGAGCCACAGGACATGAAGAGGATTATTAAATTACTTACTGTGTAATGGAGCGGTTGGACAGTCGGATGCAACATATTCAAGCCAAGCTGCGTGGTATCCAACTACATTTGCATGGCTGAGATTGGCAAGGACCTTTACCTCTCGTAACACCTAAAATACAATGTTGGGTCACTGAAATTCAGTATTCATTCATTCTACAATGTATCATTCTTTTCCTGTTTATTAAACAATCGTCCAACCAGTAATTCTAAATCTTTAGTTACTTCTAGTAATAGATAAATAGTAAGAATAATTTATAAATTACAATAGTGGTTTATATTTCGCTAGCTGGTAAATAACGGATTCAAGTATGGGATAATGAAACCTTGATCTTGTCAAAACGTCAAATTTTAGTGTCAGTTTTTATTTTAAAATAAATATAGTGATAACAATAATAATAATGATAATAATAACAATAATATAAACAATAATAAAAGACATGATAAAATTACTACAATAATCCATTCAAACAGTTGCAAATAACTCGGTTTGCACACATGGATTAAAACTGTTAGCCTTTTGCGGAAACAAAGACGTCCTAGAAAATGATAAGGTCAATTGTTATGGGACTTTTCCACACAAACCAATTTAAGGAGAACAGAACATTAAAGGCCGGATGTTGTACTCCTAGATAAGAAACAAATAACATCAAACTCATTATTGATGTAGCGTGCCTGTTTGATACAAGAATCAATAAAAAAGAACAAGAAACGATAGAATACTACTGTACACTAATTAGAAATATGAAATTCTAAAATGCTAGAACAAAGAAGTTGACAAAGTCGTTATCGACTCTACTAACCATCACAGAGGCTTTGGGAATTGTGACAAAAAATTTAACCTGGGTGCAGATGCGCTAGAGAAAACTTGAAACAGCATGAATTATCCGGAATATAATCTAGTCAACCTAGCTTATTGCTCTATACAACAATATCATGTAAAAGCATCATTAAGATTTATATAGCACATTTTCATAAGGATTTGCTAAAAATTTGCCTATAAGGATTTCATAAGGATTTGCTAAAAATTTCATAAGGATTTGTTAAAAATGTGCCTATAAGTGTATACACAAAATCCTAAGCTGAGAGACTTCAATCCTTAGCTAAAGCTGCTCAAATACAGTTAGGTACAGTATTGGGAGTTCTTTCAGAGGAAAAGATAATACTTTTTGTGACAGATGCATGTGTGTGGGTTGTTTAATATCCCCACAGAAGGTCCAAAGACTGGGTCTACAGCTTTACCTCCTATTCCAGAAAACAAAGGTCAGATCATTTGCAGATGTTAGAGAGCTGAACTCAAGCCTTCTGCACAACCAAGTACTTCACACAGATATTAATTACTGGGAGAGTATAATTTCTATTTATTTTTTTTCACTTTTCCTATATCTGTATTGCAATTATACCTTTAAACAAAGTTCAGGATTAGTTTCCTTCAGTGGAATCTTCTTTACAGCATACTCTTTTTGGTCTAATTTATTTTTCACTTTGAACACACTTCCAAAGCCCCCTTTACCAAGCCTGTTTATCTCTATAAATTCGTCTTTGTAGCGCGATGTACTGCACTGAAGAAGATTTTTCACTCTGCTGAGAGGTCCGCCATTATGCTGAAACCTGAATAATAGAGAATAGGCCAACAAAAAATACGTCAGAAAAGCAGAAAAACTTTAATATCCACCAAAAATAGCATTGCACCGCTAGAACTGATTAGTCATTATCGATTAATTAATTAATTAATGACCGTTGGAATTCAAGTTAAAATGAAGCCAAGAGTTGTAGTAGCTTATGTTTTACAGTAATCTTATCCAGGTTAAAGTAATTCTGTGGAAATCTGATATTAATGGATAAGGTTTGAACCAAGAGTTAAAGTGGAATATGTTATCTGACCATCTGAATTCTCAGTTTTAAGGACACTTAATGTTAATGACTTGAAGTCAAGAGCTATGTACCATCTGGATGAAAGACGTTCTAGGAAGGACAGTTGTTGATGACCAACTTTTTGGCTTACTTTGCAGTTGCCATCACTAAAGTCCAACGGAAACTTTTGTGAGAATCGAATACACTACTGTAGTCTGTGCCATCTAGCAATGAGGTCAATTCACTTAATTATAGTGTACTTTACTCGATTTGCAATATTTTGTTGATGATTACTGTACGTGAGGTTAGCTTTTTCTGTTCTGTTATCTTTTTTGTTAGATAAATGTAATAGATACTAGGCTATAGTACGATTTTGATCTTTTCCCAACTCAAGTTAATCAACTTTATTTTGGTATCTTCAAGATTCTTCTTCATGTAGTAGCATCTCGTTTTATGTGTCATGACTCGAATTTAATTCTTCATCAGAAACAGGCTTGCAAATCAGTCTTTATGAACAGTGGTTTGGTTTATGGTTAACACTGCATTGAAAACTATCATAAAATACAGAAACAGAAACTTAAGCCATGTATTAGACTGTGATAAAATAATCCGAGCATTTGAGAACACTCAAGAAATGTAGAAAACACTCGCCTGTGCTGTTGCTTGTTATTTCAACCTTTTCTTCGTGTTTTGAAATGTCTGTTGTGTTTAATTACAGTCTAATACCCTATTTACAATTAATATCGAACCTTTTCGAGCATTAGCTCATCTTCAGGTTAAAATCTAAATCTATTTTTAGATTTTAACCTGAAGATGAGCTAATGTTCGAAAACGTTCGATTTTCATTGTAAATAGTTTTTTAATAAGATTTTACCTTTTTGATAAATACTAAATAGGAAAAAGATTGTTTGTTTTGATTGTCTTCGTCCTTAACAATTTCAAAGGGCTTTTCTTTGGCTACATATTAGTTCTTGATAGCTATGCAAAGTTTAGTGGCCGACTTATTCGTTGAATTTAGTTTACACAGGATACGATTTTAATCTCTCTAGTAATTTTTTATCAAATGTCTGTAATGAATGTTGTAACAATAACATAACTACATAATGACAGTGAGTATGAACAAAAGGTCATGCGTTAGTTTCACATTAAAAACTTAAGTCAGACTAGGAACACTATAAGCAGATTATATTTTACCTCCAGCTCGTAGGTAGCCATACGACCGATCCTTGCATCATAGTAAGTGTCCAGTGGTCTCTTGTGGTCTGGTGGCATCTCGTGAGTCCAATGGAAGACCTTAAAAGCACAAGGAAGATATTGTAAAACAACGAACACTGAACAACGATGCAAATCATTAACAAATTTACAATAGTGTTAGTTTTCCAAATTAAATGAAGGTTTTCAGATATGACACCACTAGGTTGTGTTACTATGCAACAAGTAAAATAATGTACCTCCTTAGCAAAGGCTGTCTTAGCGTTGGCTCCAAGATTAGCACCCAAACCCCTCAGCAGACTACAGGTAAACTCCTGTTTAACCTTGACTCCATGCATATGCGACAGGCCATTCATGACAACGCCAACAAGACTGGTGTCTACTACAAACTCGTTATGTTTGAGTACCCAGTCAAGAGCTTTGTAAAAGTGATCCTCCAGCCATCCCTCAAGCTGCCTTCTGTCCCCTTCTGGCTGACTCTGCAACCAAGACCTTACTAAAGCTTTCACATCCGTGTCTTCATCACTATATATAGAAGGAAAAAATGTATTCTTATTCTTTTTTATTTCAAATATAGCAACAAGGTCGTACCAATAATATAATCAAGAAGAAAAACGGACAAAGAGTTGTCAAAGCCATTGAATTAATCTCTCTTTGAATCCATTCACTCCGACGAAGGAGTCCACTCCGAAACGTCAGTACAAAAAAATCATTTCCACTACGGTGTACAATTTATCCATTTTAAAAAAACTGTTCCTTTTTTAATCGATTAGATCGCTAATTTAGGACATCACAACCAGTATATTCAACAAACTGAATTAAAAGACACTCAAACGGAAAAACATTGCTAGCTAAAGGACTTCAAGGTTCAATCGGAAACATCGTGCTTAACATATCGTCAAACTTCACTGAATTAAAAATTAACTTCTGAGTTGATTTATTTTGTCAGAAAATAGAAAAGGATGATGGATACCAACCACAGCCAAGAAATATTGAAACACTTAAATTTTTCTAATATTCAAGAGGTACAGAGACTAATTGGATTGTCCCAAATACTCTAAAACATTTCAAGTGAATGTGCGAGATCCTTACTAACCTGAGGAAGATCATTCCCATACGAGAGATAGTTGCAGGAGAGGCGCAACTCAAATCATGTGATTCGAACAGGAAATTAACGTTCGGGCCAAACTGAATCCTCTCCCCCGAGGGCATAGTCAGGAGTCTGTTGTCATCCAGTACAGAGTTGAGTGATTCTATCCATTCTGGGTCAATATCTCCATCACAGACGATCCAGGATTGAACTTCTATTGGCTCACGTACCACCTGACGAGCTGCATTGGTGAGCACGCCGTCTGACCACTCCCGTGTGTCAATATCAATATGGCCAAGCAGCTGATACAAAACAAACAATAAAACTAACTGAGGAAAATTTCAAAAATAAATAAAAAAGACAAGAGCACCTCTAAAGTTTAACAGTAGTCCTGATACTACTTTTACGTATTCTCTTTTGGCCTAATTCATCAGTAACCATAATTGTCTAAGCCTTGGTAGTTTCCACTCTACACTACTCTGAGGCACAAGGATTGCTCTTGCGAGGGTTCACTTTTTAATATTACCTGCGTTCTCGGCATAGCTTTGGGATTCATGGTATACTGTATTACAGTCTGTCCAATCTTGCCCAGTGCGAGCCTCAACAGCCTCCAGATGGTGCTCTTCCCAGATCCCGATGGACCAATAATGACCACGCCCATACGCTGACGTAGCTGTTCATACAGCTCTAAAGCTTTCTTTATCTAAAGTGAACAAAAAGTTTAGTTTCTTCTACTATGACAAACGAAAAGGTAATATGCTTTCTAACCCACAAAAGAATAAATATTATCATTTAAATAAACTGTTTTTTTAAGTTAACATCACTTTTGCACCATGCATCACAATGAGTGTTATCATCTGACTCTAGATAAATAATGTTAGGGCTATGACTATAGAACAAAAAGGTCCAAAACTCTCAGTCAGAAGTTCGTTCAACCACTTCTATCAAAAAAATTCCGAGGAGTGACGTTATTGATTATCGTTGCAAATATGTACGTAATTTGCATAAATGTGAAATTGTCTATTATATACATTCATTTACATAGACACAAAGACCAATTCGATCATAATCAGGTTTTTGAAGGTTAAACTCAAAAAAGTTACCATGTGCATGAAATTATATTAACCTTGAGATAAAAATTTGATATACCTGTGTTTCCATGACAACCAGATTGGACTCCTCAGCTGCAGCCCTGAGTGCAGCAGCAAGTTCTGCGTACTCCACCCCTCTGAAGTCCACTCCGGGAAACGTGTCCTTTACCAGCGCATCAAAACGTTTGGAGTCAGAAAAGGTAAGTTTAGATAGTGTGTTGACCCGTACTGCTTGGACAACAAGTCTTGCTTCCACTTCGCCATCAACTAAAAGCAATAATCCAGTTATATTCCATGTATGTTTAAAAAAGACTTGCATCTACAGTACTAAGCCATATTATGGAATACTCTTGATGAAAATCTGAAAACTCTTTCTCTACATCAATTTAAATCAAAATTGAAATCGAATATCCTGAATAGCTATTTAGATTAGTCTGTAATGACTTCACAATATTATAATATATTAATTACATTATATAGTCTATCCCTACAAGTTTATTATCATCCATCCTTATACATTATCCATGCAGTATCTCTGCATTTTTTGCATGTATATTTACTTATTTTTTGCATGTATATTTACTTATTTTTTGCATGTATATTTACTTATTTTTTGCATGTGTATTTACTTATGTATTATTTATACATTACCCTTGCTCATGTAGCTTTGTATATGTAACTAATAATTGTATCTTGCCATGACTCGAATATTGTTGTAAATATTTTGAATACAGCTACTCAGCTTGATAAGTTTTTTACTTCTCTGAGCAGCTTTTACCAAGTCTCTGTGATATTTATACATATCATGTATTATTTTTTTGTGTGAAGCTAAGGTAATAAAGTTATATATACTATAATTTTGGAAAGAACCATTTTGAAGAATTGGATGAACATGAGTAGCCAGGATAAACTACAGTCTGTACATTTTATGTTACTAGCAGGGAGGGCAAATGGAATCATGTGAAAATGTAGCAAAGGATGCAGATAAAAGGAGATTTGGTGGCACTGTACAAACATGTGGCATGTATTCGACGACAGCGTTTATTTGAGGAAATACGGTATACAGCATTATTTGCAGAAAGAGATAAGGCATTTTAATTCTGGCATGGTTAGGTACAATAGACCACTTTTTTTAAGTGTTCCAAAACTTTTTGACAAGGATTACAAGAGCCAGCATCTGTAAAACCCCCAAGGGGATCTTTTAACACGAAAAAATGCAAAGGAATATGTGGAGAGTCTATCATCTCTTGTGCCACGAAAGTACTGAAAAAACATTGTAATTCTAAGACTTTGAACAGGAACTTTAATTACTTATTACTTTGTATACGATAAGCAGTTTGTCGCGAACACTTATTGCTTGTTGTAGTGACCATGACACTGACTTGAATGTAATCGACGAGGGCACAATTCTGCTACTCATTGAATGAGCTTTCAAGGATTGAAAACTATTTCAGCAATTGGAATACCTGCCTTTAAAAACTAGGTGGCAACTTTGAGTCGATAAGCACATTCCACACGCAAAGTGCTATCTTTTTACTTCACTTGTAACTTTCTTCTCTTTGTAAGCTTCTATACTATAGTCTGCTCCCTTACTTTGGATCTTTTAATCTTTTGCTTCCTGTCTTGGTGCTTTTCAGATGAGACATGTGTTATCAGAACACTTTTTTACATTGGTCTACATATTCACTGAGCCCAAATACACAACACATACACAAACAGAAAATATTCAAGCAAGTTAAGTACCGGTAATCACAATTGCAAACTTAAGGATTCTTTTTCCATTAAGTGCTGATATCTGGATCACATGCAGTCTTTTAAAAAAACAGAAAATGCTAGCAATTCTTTTTCAAGAAAAAAGGAAAAAAATGCTCGTCTTCCCAAAAAATGCTACGAATTTGCAATGAATACAAGACAAAGTAAAAAAGATACTAAATTATTAGTGACTAAGTTTGCGAAGCTGAATTTGATGAAAGCCCAAAGTCCAGAGTCTAAAGACCAAAGTTCAGTCCATATTTTAGCACATGCCAAAAAAAACAGCCCTGTTTTTTAAACGATCACCACAGGCAACCTACATAGCGTTTCTTGCTGGCAAACGAAAAAAGAGGAACTTTTGTAGTCGTTAAAGATGGCAACCAGACTTTTTGATTTAGGTTAGGTTTATCTACTCAGTGTTCAGTTTAATGAATTAAGATTCCCACAAAATATTATTATAAAATGCATAACTTATTACAAAAAATGTGTTGTTATTACAAAATGCCGCAGAACATCCAAAATGGTGGAGGAGCATACAGTATAAAGCACTGCTACCCAGACCAAATGGTGACAGTTTGTCATGAAAAAAACGCATTTCCCCTGAGGCATGGCAAAAGTTAGAAGTCACCTACAGTACAGTACTAGTAGTGGTATACAAGCACAACATTGAGGTGGATATCATCTCAGGCACTAGTGCTAAGGTTGAATAAAATGCTTGCATCATTGAAAATAGGCACAGACAAATTACATATTTTATGAATTAAATTTACCACGTTTGTACCATGACATTCTTAAAGAATCTTCTTATAATTGCTGTACTGTATGTACAGTATACATACAATGTACATGCAGGTTTTAGAAATTGTTAAAATGAAACTTCAAAAAAATTTTAGTCACAAATTTAAAAAATGGAGCACAAAAGGTTTCAAACAATAAATAAATATAAAAATACACCTAATGCAGAGCTCTACTTTAACTAGTCAAAATCAAAGTACAAAAACTGTTTCAAAATCTAAGTGATCCGAACCTGTTATCTCTCCTATTACAATTATAAAACTGAGTTCTTAGTTAACTGAGCAATACTGTAATGCCAATGCTCTTAAAAGTAGCTAATTTCTCATGCTTGCAGGCAATGAGTCTAGGATTCTAGCTTTGTTTTTATTATTACAACTATTTCTGTTTATTGGGTCAAAAACTTCCCACTAATGCGCATGTTTAAATCATGATTGTGTGTTAATTGATATGAAAATGTCAGGATGCTATGGAGATTTCCAAAACTTTAGGACTTCAAATTTCATCAAATACTATTAATAATATAATTATTATATTGAAATGCAGTAATCTATTAAAAAGTAATGCCCTTACATACCCCCGGAAAGTCAAGTTGCATCTTTCCAGATCAACAGACAACAGTTTATGTTCAAAGTTCATTTTCACTCCATATGAATCTTCAGCAACTAGTGAAACAATATGAACAGAAATAGAAAAAGATATCAATTACTAAAAAAACTCTTTTGTTTCATCCATTCAGTCCAAAAAACAAAACTTGATGTATTGCTTACACACTCAAACATTCCTTTTCAACAGAGATTACCAAACGACATCATCTCTTTGTTTCTCATTATCAAATATAAAGTATTATTTTGAATATACGTTATCTAGGGAGATAGGAGATGCTGAAAAACTGGGGCTGAAAACAAACTTCTGTCTGAGACAGCAGTTTCTACCTATAGTTTAACCATGGTCCTAACTATCTTAATAAAATCTAACAATAGTTTAATTTACGTTAATTTTATGTTTGACATTTTTACATAATTACACAAACATAAAATATAATTCATTTTCTCTGGAAAATAACTCTGGATAATGGAAGTCTCTAATTTGGACCAGTGATGTAGATAATAGCCGGTACCCGGTCAGAATGACCGGCAATTCTGGCTTTGTGACCGGCTATTTTAAAATGAAAATAATGGTGAATTCTGACAAATCTTAAATCAAATGTGCTTCAACCTGCGCATGAGCCAGCGAGCTGGCTAGGCAAGATTAAATCCATGCCCGCCTATAACTTTTTCTTGACTGGCTATGGCAAAACATATCTACATCACTGTTGGACATTAAATACCTTATATTACTTCCCAAAAATTAACAAAAAAAATTTCTTGAATAAGGGCCCTTATCATGTATAAATTCACCACCATCCCAGCCTGACAGTGTATCTTTTTATTTTAACAGGTAAACCTTTCAATCTTGTTCATCTAAATAGCATTGATAGTAGTTTCACAATGCATGTGATATCTTGTAAAAAGGTAGTGTAATGACAGATCTAGTACAACCCTGCTGGTGTTATAGTTCATACTAAACTGAATTACATATTGATGAAGAAGCTACAGTACATATAATACAGTGTAAACTGAACAACCTGTCAGCAAATGTTTGTTCATCCTTTGTCTTTCAACTGACATGATAAACTACAGTGTAAATGAAAAAAATAAAATAAAATAAAACTCTTGTTTATATTAATCTTGATTAATTAATCCTTCATTTATTAATCTTAATTAAAAGGCAACAGCTGGTCCATTTCACACCTTATACAACTAAAACCTGTCATGCACTTATTTTGGTTGCTGAATTATTCCCATTATGCAAATATAATTTAGTTGATATCATATAACGAATTCACAGAATTTACTATCTACAGTATGCATATTGTTGTGCTGGATAATAATCATTGTTTCTGGAGAATAACAGTTAGCTAGCTAAATCCTTTATGAGCCTAGTGGCCCATGGAGCCGGCGCTCATCTCCTGTTTCTGTAGTGTTAAGCGGATGAGAGTCTTTGACTCCCCCTGGATGGGACACTAATCCATAGCAGGTTAGCTCCCAGCAGATGCTGGTACTCATTTACCTACCCTGGAAGGATGGAAAGCTGAGTTGGCTAAGGCGAAAAAGAAGGTCACACAAATATCGAATCTCGGCAAACTGCCGGCATCGAACTGGGGACCTTGTGGTTGGAAAGTGCTCAGAGATTACTAACAATGCCAACCACGTACGCCCGTAAGCTTATTAAAGACAAAGGCTAATTAGAAGAGTGGGGGCATATTTAAAAGGAACGGCTTGTTAGAGTTATTTTAATAGACCTTAATACTCCCGGACCGACTGTTTATTGTTCGTAGTTTTGATGAAGGACTTAACTTGTTCCTGATTCCCTGCATGATACTCTTTACTCCTAAAAACGGGTGTGAATATTAATGTTGGTCTTGCAGTTTAAATAAGATTAGCTCTCTTGGACCTCTGTTAGCTAAGCCTCAAACGAGCAAAAGTAAAAAACGGGAAAATGCCCTACTTTCACAGTAAAACGCACTAAATGCAATCCAACTTAAGAGTTATTAGGGACTTTAAGAAACGAGGACGAGAGCAGAGACAACGGCAGTTGTGAGAAATATTATTTCTCGTTTAGGTTTTCGTTTTAGATCATTGATACCATTTCCCTTTCGACTTTGCACGAGATTCTCGAACAGAAAACCGTGAAAGGTTTAGCCTTGAAGGCCAACAAAGATTGTCCGCTTTTGTCGTTTGACGTTCACGTTGCCCACAGAACCTGAGCAAGTTTTTCGCGGCGTATCAGTGAAGGCGATGCAGTATTCCCTTTTGTAAACCGTTGTTGCCATTTGAAACAGCTGATGCCAGACCGTAAAACACTCGATGTCATCGGCTGTCACTAATGGCATCGAGTGTTTCTTGAGATGGCATCGATTATTTCAAATGGTATCAACTGTTTTGTAGTATGGCATCAAGGGTTTCTTGAGATGGCATCAATTGTTTCAAATGGTATCAACTGTTTTGTAGTATGGCATCGACTTAATTTTTCTTAAGATGGCATCGACTATTTCAAGTGGTATCGACTGTTTTGTAGTGTGGCATCGACTCTTTCTTGAGATGGCATCGACTGTTTCAAATGGTATAGACTGTTTTGTAGTATGGCATCGACTTAATTTTTCTTAAGATGGCATCGACTGTTTCAAGTGGTATCGACTGTTTTGTAGTGTGGCATCGACTCTTTCTTGAGATGGCATCGACTGTTTCAAATGGTATCGACTGTTTTGTAGTGTGGCGTCGACTGTTTCTTGAGATGGCATCGACTGTTTCAAATGGCATCGACTGTTTCAAATGGCAACGACGGTTAGTTTACGAAAGGGAAAATTGCGAAGGCGACAGTTTGGCACATTCCAGCTTGCAACTTTTGTGTTCAAGAATTAAGGCTATTGTTCTTTGCCGTTCCCTTGGCCGTTGTTGTCCTTGTATCTTAAAATTCCTATTAAGTATGCCTACTACGAGGGAAGACTTAAAGGTAAAAGAAGTCAAGTTGAAAAATTCATAGAAACCTTACCGCTTTCAATTCGGCTATGACTGCTATGTAGACTGCAGGCTGTAGGAGGATCTGTTGTTCCTTAAGAAAACGTGAAAGTTATGATGTATCTTGTGCTATTCATTGATGCTTTATAGAAATTCCTATGTCGAACTTCTCCACTAAGGATAATCATGGCAAAACTTAATTCAACTTTAGTTACCAAGTAAAATATTCGTGGTTGAAATTGAATAACTAGTTTTTATTTTGATCTTTTCAGCTCGTTTATGAAGCAGATTGGGGCATTAAATCAAACTCAAGTTTAACATTTTAATTTTTATATCAACAATCTCAATCTTTCAAAAACCATTTCATCACGACCGCGAGTATCAAAAGTTTCTTTCTGGGGTTTTTAAATCGCGCAAGACCTGGGGCTGATCTTAAAAATGGTTTACTTTGGGTACGCGCAACAAGTGCAAAATGGTAAAACGTGAATGATTTGAGTTGTTAGAATGAAGATGGCGCCCTTTGTTAAACATCAATTATTATTAATTAGCGCAAAAGTGCTAGCAGCTAATTTGAAGAAACGATAATGGGCACTATGGCCACGCTGGTAGTGAGATTTACGTCTTATATCTACCATAAAAACAGTAAGCCTGAATGCTAGCAACAATCAATGGTGTTTTTAAAAATTTTAAGATATCAAACTAATAGATCTGCTCAAATTCAAGCATTTGTTTTTTTTTTTGAACTCCTTCGTTTTTCCGTCGAAAAACTGACTTTTTAACAGAACTAATTTAGTATTATCATTTTGTTGTAGTCTAAGGCCCCGTCCACACGTATCCGGATATTTTTAAAAACGGAGATTTTTTTCTCCGAATACGGCTTCTGTCCACACGAAAACGGCGTATTCGGCAACAAATACGGAGGTTTTCGCATACGCTCTCCAGACTGAAGATTTTTAAAAACGGAGATTTATCGTATTCGTGTGGACGGTCGAAAACGGAGGTTTTCAAATACGATGACGTCAAT
>JAOBAY020051343.1:0-13325 GCA_025331085.2 Zoanthus sociatus
CCTTGTTTGGCGACATGGTAACTCCTTTTTTCAAAACGAAATAATTTTATTGTAATGTAGTTTAAACTAATATAGATAAATACAACTATGTATGTAGCTCTTAACAAAGAAGTGTTTTTTAAAAGAAGAGAAAAAAAAAAAAATAACTATTGTTAGTCAGTTCGCACAAGTAAGTTGGGAAGGAAAACACAACTTGAGTAGTAGAATAAGACCCCACATTCCCAGCTGCCCAGAAGATCACCGATATATGACACAGAATAGAACTAGCTAATATCTTTGTTTAATTCAATTCACATCCTTCGTAAAACAGCAGCTGTCCCGACTAATTCTTGTTCCACATCATCAACTTTGTTCATTTTCTAAAAAAAATTAAAACCATTGACCTAGAATACAGAAAGGTCTCTAGCTTACAAGTTGACTTCCTGTGCACAAATTCTGTCACAGTCAACACACGCCAAAGATCCCATGGGATCCCAGGCTGGGAGTTGAATTGGTTGCTGTTCATTGACGGCTAGTATGTCTTTAGGAACGTACTTTTTATCTATCACCACCTCAAGTACATACTCCGAGAACCAGTCATCCGTCATGGTGAGATAACCTTTATCTCCTCTGTCATCTCCCCACGAGTTTTCCACGCGCCATTTGGTTGTCTGCACTGGAACGAGGGTGACCTCTTTGGGTTCTGACCCAGTCTCCTCTTTAGTTTCCTGAGTCAGATCTGACGTCTTTTTATTCTGGGTCGAAGGCTTTGTCTCGTCCTCCTGATTTAAAGTTAAATTTTAAAAACGATTACTAATAAATTAAAGTCTTTTTCGAAATTTTTCTTATAATTTTGAATTAACACTTTAAAACTCATTCTTACAGAAACATCACGCACCTCCATCGGATCATTATGGTTTACATCTGATGAAATATCCTAAATCTTTCAAAAAAGTTAAAGTCTATTGATCTTCTGAATAAGTCAAGCTTTATATTATAGTTTAAGCTATCCTTGCCTAATTTATTGTATTTCTGTTTGGGGATCGGCCGATCATTCCGACTGTTACCCTCAAGAAAAAACTCCTATTTTCCGAGATGTGGAAATTCGAAAATTCAGTGATATTTTTTTTGTTTCGTTTGGGTAAGTTAATGGTTTTTTTCTTCAAAGGCTTACTTCCAAATTTCTTTAATGATATGTTTCCTCTAGCAAACCAGATTCAGAAACTTAATTTTAGAAGCTCTTGCAATACATATTTTTCCTGATTTCGAACAAATATACGAAAATTGTCATCCGATATCAAGGTACTAAATTTTTCAATTCTATCGACAGTTAAATCGAATCGTCTGGAACGACAGCTAAGTTTTCCAAGATCCTCAAAAGATCTCTTATTTTTCGTTAGAAACATCCTAATTCTACGAGTTAATTTTTACTTTTATTTTTCGTGATAAGTGTGTGATATTTTATTTTTTGTTTTCCGTTAGATCTTAAACCATCTTTTCGCTCGCATTTTGAATTAAAATCTATATTGCCTCCCATACCATTCAATGAAGCATCTTTTTCTAGAATAATTTGAGGAAATCCTTAGTTTCATAAGCTCTAAAGGTGTCCTTATGGGCTTCCTTGCCATTTTTTTGACATTTGAATATTTGTGGAACCTTTTTTCCCGCCTTAACTAACTCAGCTTTTTCCATCCTTCCGCGGTAAGTAAATGAGTACCACCGTCTGTTGGAAGCTAACCTACGATGGATTATTGTCTTGTTCAGGGGGAGTCAAAGACCCACATCCGCTTAACTCTACAGAATCGGAACTGGAGGAAAAGGCCGGCAGCGATCCTAACAACTGCGCCAACCTGCGCTACAAATTAAAAAACTATTCAATAACAATGGTTAGATCATTTGTATCCATACGTGTAATCTCAATTTTAACCAATCAGCTCTCAGTGTTTTCCTGCACGCTTCCAAGCAATCGTAAATATATTATACATCAAAAAGAAAATTTCCCTTGCAGGTAATTCCCTATCTTTGCCCTGTAATATCTTCTATTTATCTTCAAAATGCAACAAGAAACAAGTTGCTTGTTCTGTTGTCCAAACTCGAGGCGGCACTAAAATAGAACAATTATGAAAAACAATTTACCTTGCAAGAAAATCCCGTAAATGTCATGGCGTGAGTCATTAATGATTCCCCATACAGAATACGTTCAGCTTTGCCCATCCGACGAAATGACACGCCGAATGTGAGGTCGTAGTTGTGCCTTGAAAAGCAGACAGAGATGAAAAAGAACATAAAAATTATTTTAGACGATAATCTTGTGCAACTTTTTCAACCATTGTCTAACAACAAGGACATCTAAAAGATACTACTGACCGTTCACGTATATGTGATTGAGTAATAACAGGAAGATTGTACATTTTCATGTGACTTTTTCATTTAAATGAAGTTATATTGACTTTCTAAAACTATTTTTGAAAGTATCTTAAAAACGTCAATTACACAGATAACACCAGAACCTAGTTGTTCAAAAACCGATTATCACTGACCCAAGATTATAGTTTCAACCCATGGTTTTGTTTAACCTTCCAGGAAAAGAGTTCAGATGTAATATAAGGATTCATAAGTTTTTTGTCTATAAGAGTGGCCTGGCAACCCAAGGCGCCTCCAGGAGACCTTGTCCGAGACTCCCGCCATGGGCACAGAAGCTGTGGTCGTCCCCCTCAACTTTCATTGACACCTTAAAGAGGGCTGTAGGGGAGGAATGCACAACTGAATTGAACATCTGCATAAAAAACGAAAGGATTGGCGATCCAGGCAAGAAGCTCGGCTGTGGCCGCCATGATGATAGATTCAGATAGATATAGTTATTAAGATTTTATTGTTATAATTTTAAGTATAGAATATTCCATATCTAGTTTTTCTTTTTAAACCCTAATTTTATTGTGTATGTGGAATACCAGTAAATTAGCTGGCGTGCTTTCACAGACCCCGATTTCGGTTTCCGTCAGTAAAAGCACTCCATTATTTACTTGAACTCAGTTCGTTATATTGGTCCGAAACTCTGGAATTCAATTCTGATGGAATTTTTATAATTCGATGCTTTTTTATTGAATTTAGTGTCTATTTAGATAGATATACTTATTACGATTTTATTGTTATAATTGTAATTATAGAATATTCCATATCTAGTTTTTCTTTTTAACTCCTACTTTTATTGTGGGTGTGGAATACCTGTAAATTTGCTGGCGTGCTTTCACAGATCCCGATTTCGGTTCCGTCTGTGAAAGCACTCCATTATTATAGCTAAGTGTATTTTCACAATAAACTCTTATTGTATTGTATTGTATTGGATTGACGAAAGGGTGAAAGAATAGGATAAACTTACGAATGCATGATGCTAACTCACTGGTGATAAATAAAATCCCAGGAGTTCTCCAGGGGGAGAATTTACTTTTATAGGACCCAACTCCAAATTCTCTCTTCAAAGGCTGGTTAACTTTAACCTTGCGTTGTTCACAGGCTGGTTAACTTTAACCCTGGATTAAGCGAAAGTTTGAGGAACAAATTGTTCTTTAAGAAAAGGCGAACAATATTTTTGGAGTGCCCTTTGGATTCTTAAGAGATGAAACTTGTTAATATCGAGAATACAGCTCAAATCCTTCATAGTAAAGTTGGAATAAGAACTCGGGTTAAAATTTAACCAGGGATTACGGCGCTAGTTGGCTTTTGAATAACTCGGCTCAGAAGTTTTCCCGGGGTACAGGAAATTATCTGTTTTTCTATAGGAATATTGCAGGGCCCTGGGAAGAAATTGCATAACTTCGGGAGTTTTCCAGGAATTCCAGGAGTAGCGAGCACCATGAATTGTCACCTAATCCAGCAAAAAAAAGTTCGCGAATGAATGATATCTTCAAACACAGTAAACTGTGGACTAACCATCTTTGTTCTTACGGTGAGCTGTAAGTGAAGGGTGGAGAACAACCCATCCTATCAAAGAAACATAAACAAACAAATAAAAAGATTAAAATACAAACATAATTAATGCAAGAAAGAAAGTTTGCTAAAGAGGCAAAATGACAGACGTATTGCAAGAACAACAACACGTATTGCAGTAACAGAAATAAAACTGCTGCGTAAGAAGTTTGCGGATTTACCGAGATACTCCTAATCGGGGTTTTTAGCACCTTCTTACTGATACAGTAATACAGACCTTTAGGTTCGAGTAAGAGAACGACCACAAGATTTCATGCAAGCTCGTTGTCGAGAAGACGAGATTTCAAGCAAATTCGTTGCCGATAAGACGAGATTTCAAGCAAACTCGTTGACGATAAGACGAGATTTCAAGCAAATTCGTTGACGATAAGACGAGATTTCAAGTAAAAGTCGTCCATTCGACAACGAGTTTGCTGGGAAAAGCACACACACACACATGTTTGTATATAGGCTTGGGCCGAGCCGCTTATTGTTTCACATATGCTTCACATTTGGTATTTTTCAGTTGATCTGAGCCTTATGTCGTAAGCGAAACACACTCCAGTAGTATTAGGCCGCACTTGCATTTCAGAAAAATTGGGCCCCGGGAATCTTCACGCTAACCAACTTAACTAATCATGAGACTGCTATGTTCCCAGCGTGGTGGTCCCTGATGTGTAAGGAGTGGTGAGCACTCCTGACTAGAGAACAGGGAGACATGGGTTCAATTCCCGCTCGGGCTATATACCAATTTTTCTGTTTATAAATTACAACGTTTGACAAACCTTCCATCCTGTAAATGCTAAGAAAGACAAAATTGATTTATTTTGCATTAGACAGCCGTGTGCCCCTATTTAACAACTGTGATTCGTTATTTGCGAACAATCGACACAAACCACCAGTGATATGTAGAATTAAAAGTAGACTACTGCCCAGGATGGCTCAAGCTGCAAGAACGCCTTGTTTGTGTAAACGAATAATTCGATCGAAGTGAGGATATTTTTGGGTCTTGATGAAGGTAAATAGCCTCAGAAGCCCTGATAAGATTGTATGGAATTTTTTACTGCTAATAAAACACCTCCACCACGTTTCCGAGTATTTCTATCAGAACGATAAATTGAATATCTAACATCAAGAATTTCTATCGCTAACAGAGTTAGTCAACCATGTCTCGGTTAGTTCAACAACATCAAAGTTTTCACTATACACAAATTTCCGAAAGAGAGACAAATTGCATACTTTAGAAGGACAATCTGACGTCTTAACGAAGCTTTTGATGCTCTGAATATTAGCATAGAAGCACTTGAGAGTCGCAGGCTTATGAGAAGTGTTGTTCGCAGTACTAGGATTGAGGTTTATATCCCATGATGTAAGGAATTCAATGGAAATCACTGCTAAGTTATAAGAAGCCGTGCTGTTCATGCAGTACTTAATCCTTGAGGCGAGGAACATGAGTTTGTTGTGGCTAACCGGGTGGGAAGTCCTAATTATAGGCAAACCACACCAGGAAACAAAGTGAACGCCAAGAGCTCCATAATTGATGAAGAGCGATAGTTTTGGTTTCTGTTGATAAATCTTGTAAATATTTAGGGAACAGTTTGCATAACTAAACCCAAGGCCAGAATTGATAAAGTTAGGCAACGAACAGTGTTGTATTGGTGAGAGAAGGCACAGATGTAGGAGCAACCAAAAAGTGCGTCCAACTGGCATGCTAATATGCTAAGTTTCTTTTTTTTGTATTGCGTGACTTGCGTGAGTTTGGGTTTGCGTGGCTTGGTAAGTTTTGTCCTTTTTGCAAGCCGAATGCTGTTTGCATCATTATCTTCATCAGAAGATTCGGAGCTTAAATTGCTGAAAAAATAACATCTTACTGTTTCTTAATAAAAAAAGTGTATTAACATCATTAACGTTGTTTCCAGGTGTTCCTGTGGGAATTGTCAAAGAATGCACAGAAATGTTGAGCGTGTGCTGTCAGGAATTGACTCGGGTTATAAACAAAAATTTTGAAGGAAATCCAACCCCAGCGTGTATCACTCTTCACCCTGGGTTTCAAATAGTTAGCTTAAATAAATTGGTTCAGCAGATATCCTGGTATCATTACAGACAGGAACATTCTGTTAGACATGCTGGTCCTCCACACAAACGTGCTCGGCACATTGCTTACAGAAATGTTGTGTGGTGGTGTTGGGGGTTTCTGGGCAAGGAAATTTGTGTTCCCCTTCCATAGTGATGTTTGTGTACAGTTTCATCTCAGCAAGCCCATTTTGGGAGACGCTGTGACTCACTTTTCACAAGACTTTAGTTAAAGTCTTAAATTATTAGAATGTTTATCTGACTAGTGCTGTACATATTTTCGTGCTGTACAAAACTATATATAGTAATAAACATGCTTCTTCAAATGTTGAGCACTCTGAAAGCAATTTGCATAACCTGTATGCTAAATAGTATACAATGCATAGGCCACTAGTAAATCCTTGTGTATTGATTTGTCTATGTGGAACACAATTATATAAAAAAAGCTCTTTGCACGGCCAGTAATTTTATGTTTTTGTCAAAAAAGAAACACTATAACAAAGTAAAAGTCTCTAACACTTTTTCTACACAATCTCAGTATGTAACTAGTGTCCTTAACTAAAAGGAGTCACAATTAAAACCAAAACTCACCATTTTTGAAAATCCAAATTCCAAAATTATTAATATATTATGTTTTTACAAAGCGTTTCACTTATTTATTATTTAGACTTTTACATCAGATTACAAGGAAATATACTTCCAGATATTTGCTCAAGATTACATATCTACTATCAATGAAATCACATGACTTATGTGTTTTACTTCAGTGCTAATACTGGGTATTGGGAATTGATTTTCGTTTGAATCTTGATTTGTGGCGATGGATAAGAGTTTCCTTGTCTGGGGCTGGAGTATTTGCAATATTCCTGGGAAGGGGATTAGGTGGATTAGCTACTGGAGGCTTTGTGTCTTTGATTTGCTGATATGCAGTGACTATATCTTAAAACAATATCTTCAAGTGCAACATAGGGCTCGGTACCCTGTTTTAGCCACTTCTTTCTTCTCCCCTCATCTGTCAAATGTGTATGAACACATCCATGAAAGTAGTTGTTTCCTTGCCACTTGTATTTGTCACATGATACAATATAGATTTCCATTTCTCTTTTAATATCGCCACATTCTCACCACAAGTTCGACAGCACCACCAGAGGTGGTTTGTAATTGACTTCCTCCACTCCCTTAACACTTTACATTCGTTCTTTTTAGCTTTTGCCTCTACTTTAGCTGAAAGTCCTTTAGATACATGCTAGATCTCAAATTGATGTTTGGTTTCTGTATGATTGGTTTTGATTGCACAAGAAATTGATGGATGGCTATCAGTAGTTATTTGATTTACTTTGATCTCATTGTCATTTAGTTCACTGAAGCAGGGTTCAAAACCTTCTTTTTCCATTGCATTAGAAGATTTAACTTCAGTAACTTGGACAATAGAAAATACAGCTACGTTGCCTTGTCTCAGTCATCGTAGTGTAAGTTCCATATTTTGCGTTATGGCCTGGACTGTCCCAGCGACCATCCCCACTCGAATTAACTGGACTTCCTTCTATTTTCGTTGCATTCAATACTTAGATTGTTTTTGTAAGCACGTATTATTAATAACAGGAAACAGGTACTTGCTCTGAAAAGTATAATATGTTCTGTGACTGATAAATTTTAGATTAAGATATGTAACAACCTGATTCACCTTTGAAAATATATTACTACTAAATAGTATTGCTGCAGATGTAAGAAGGTTTCCATTTGCCATGCTATTAACTATGGGTTGGGAGTTCCAGGAAAATGTATGACCATTAATGGAAAATGCCTTAATCGATAGCATAGTCCCTTGTGTTCTCTCTTGCTGATCTATAACAGGGCTTCAACAGGATATACAAAAGTTTTTTTTCTGTCCAAGTAGCGCAATTAGAGATGAATGGAACACAATATATTTGTCCTCATGAATAATAACATTGTTATCAGGAATTGAGGAGGTAGAGGAGCTACCATCACTACTGTAATCAAGCTCAGATGGTTATATAAATTATCATTGCTAAGATATATGTGAGAAGAAAAATCTAAACTTTCATCATCTAACCCATAACACTACTCGTAAAAACTTGGAGTAAAATCTGTTTTATCCCACTGGGTGCAAGTTGTTGGGTTTAAGGAGAATTCCGTCTGACAAGTCTGTGTACTTGCACTTTTAAGGGATCTTACACCAATAGAGCATTCTTTACCAGTTGAAACTGTAGAAATGTCATCTCTGTTAATCATGGGCGCTCAATTCACTGGGTCCTGCACTAATATCTGCTACAGGTAAAATTATTTCAGCTGACTGTACTGCCTTTGACTCCTGTGATTCTGCCATTTGCAATACCTTAATATCAAAATATCATAACATCACAAAAAGTTTCTTAGTAAAATTGAAGCCAAGACGTATATTGTTATTTGGATTTACTTTTGTGCACAAAATGCTTTACTGGAGTTAGAGCAAAGCGGACCAGATCTAGATATGTAGACTTGACAAAACTCAGTTCTAGCTTTTACAACTATTACAACAATTATAAGATTTAGTAATTGTTATCAACTAGCTGAAAATAATAACTTTCAACCGGAACTCGAACTTAGCTTATTGGTCGATAATTGAACTAAGGAATGCAATTATAAATTGCTTGTTGACTCTTAGTCAAAAATTTAAAAACTACAAATATAAATGAGAGTTGATCAGATTCAACAACATTTATTTGCATACATTTGATAATTGATATTTATTCCACAAGAGTACACACACATGCCTATTTATGAACTTTGATTTTGAACGCTATTTCTTTCAAATATTAGTACTTTCGGTGGAACTCCAATTCTTCGCGAGCTTGCTCTCTCACTATGTTGTGCAGTTGTGGCTGTTTTGGATTTAAGCAGGATAAACACGCAGATGGAATAGCATCTCGATTTAAATGTTGGCCTCACCATTCTTCCAAGACTTTCCTTTATCGCAGTTAATTCAAAATATTCACTGGTGAAATGATCACATAATCGAAACAGTTATCTACCTTCACATGCTGGAAGTTGCATTGAAATCGCTCTAACCAAGCATGTCTAAGTGCCTGCTCTTTTGGAATGCGATGGTAGCTTATTTTAGTACCTTTAGTTTTTGGGGAGTAATTTGTGCATCCAGGTACACAACCTCTAACCATTTTTAGGTTAAGAGCAAACCGTAATTAAATTAATACGGTAATTTTTAAATAGATTAAAACTACTCATAAAGGTTGAGTTTGAAAGATAACTTTGGATGTTTTTGGAAGCGTGTCTTCAGTGTGGAATTTCAAGCCACTGACACTTTTTTCTCCCAAGTACAAAGTTAAAGATGGCGGCGACTACAGAGGCATATTTTTTAGAAAAATATTCCAACTTGCTAGGGAAACTTCAGGGTTCAAAGTTCGTCTTTTTTACCAGGCGCATTTGAGCGACTAGGTTTCAATTTTTAGGCGCACAGCTTAAATTTTCAGTGCACAACTAAAAATCTTAGGCGCAGAGCTGTAAATCGTAGGCGCACTACAAGCTTTCATACACAGTGTATAGTTAAAAAAGTAACTTTCATAGTGTGACATTTATTGCCTTTAATTATTCTACATTATCACTAAACACAGGGTCAGTGTCCTATAGGTGTATCATTGCTTCAGGGCACTACCTGTAACAAAACGTTGGGTCATAGAGTCACATTTATTGCCTATAATTATTCTACATTATCACTAAACACAGGGTCAGTGTCCTTTCCGTATATCATTGCTTCACGCCACTTCCTATAGCAAAACGTGCGCCGGGGCGTCTTGCTGCTTGGCCATTACGTAGCCAAGCAGCCACTATCGGTGATGGATCAAAATACTCCACTTCTGGCCCCTCCATACTAATGCGCATCAAGTCTTCTGTTTTTGTCACGGTGAGGTTGCTTCAAACATCTGACTTTATCCGCTTCTGTGTGGAGAAATCTCGCTCACACTGTGCACTAGAAATAGGGATGACTAACATCATCTCTGCCAAATGCAGAAGGTTCTGTAGTTGAAGAAAATTGTGATCAACTGAAGCGTATTTAATACACTTGGAAAATAAATGTAGTTGGAACAGTAACTCGAGGTATTTAATGGTTGTAATGCTAGTTCTATACCTTGAGATCATCTTTAGATGGCTCCTTCGTGACGGGAAAAACTGGGTCAAACTTTTCTGTTTGGAAGACATTGTTCAGAATGACCTCGTACCATGTGGTCCAGTCATGCATAGCAAAGAGAGCATGTGACAGAGCCTTCACTCTCAATAGGCAGCGGCGTATCTCTTTATGTACACATACATGAAGTATTTACTGTTAAAGCAAGCAAACCGCAGGCCACACAAGAAGTGAGTATTTAACCGACAACAGCTGAACAGGTTCAACAAAAACGAATGGGAGACAGCGAAAAAAGGACGTTTATTCTTTACAGCTTGGATAGAAGACACAAGTGATTTACTTAGAATTTCAAGGGATATTTTCGGCGATTTTTCCGTTACTAGAATAGATGTAAAACCGGACGCATTCCAACATTTGTATCCAGGTGCAACTGTGCGACCAAGTTCAAACTTTTAGGCACATTGAGCAAAAATTAGTCGCATATTGCGACCAGTTGGTCGCTAACTTTGAGCCCTGGAAACCAATGGAGTAAAGCGCTCTAAAGTCGTTTTTTGATTTATATAAAAAAGATAGTTTTTATACTTTCTTTTGACTTGGGGACATTTCTTGAGAACATTTCGTGCTTTTTGCTGGTTGGTGATTAATTTATAAGCATGCAAACACAGTTTTACTATTTATCTGATTTATTCAACAAAATACGGTTTGAAATTCTTACCACTACAACTTTAATTGATAATATCTTTCTTAATTCTCTCAGTCATCACACCATAAGTGGAAATTTAACTTATGACTTAACTGATCACCTTCCTAATTTTATTATACTAAACAAGTTTTCTGTTTTACCAAAAAATTTTACTTTCTCTCAAAGAGACTATTCCAATTATAATGAATCTAGTCTTATTCATGATGTTGAATGTGTTGATTGGGATGGTGAACTCGAAAATTGTAATAATGCATCTATGATGTTTGATGCTTTTTACTCTAAACTAGCACAAATTGTAAATGCACATGTTCCATTGAAGCAGATTAGCAGAAGAAAATTGAAGGAATTAGCTAAACCATGGATAACAAAGGGTATTAAGAAATCACTTATGATTAAGAATAAGTATTATAAGAAATTCATAAAAACCAAGTCTTTGTACTGGTATCATAAATTCAAACAGTACAGAACCAAACTAAATCATATTATAAAGCATAGCAAAAAATCATACTATAATGATTATTTTATGAACAATGCATCTGACATTAAAAATATATGGAGAGGAATTAGGAAGTTGATCACTCTTAAACCAATGGGTAGTTCAGTGCCCTCTAAGATACTTCTTAATCAAACAGAATTGACTGATAGTAAAGACATTGCAAATGCGTTTAATAATTTTTTCTCAAATATGGGGAAAAATCTATCTTTGACAATTCCTGAGGCAGTTAAATCACCTCTTTCTTATCTTCCAAACAGGCAAACAAATAGCTTTCGCTTGAATGAAATAAGTTCTGAAGAAATTGCTAATGAAATAAGCCAATTAAATCCAGCTAAATCAGTTGGCCCATTTAGTATACCTACCAACATTCTCATCACATTGAGAAATTTGGTATCAAAGCCCCTTCAGACAATCTTCAATCTCTCGTTTCTGAATGGTGAGGTCCCTATTAATCTTAAGATGGCCAGGATAATTCCAATTTTTAAAAAAGGCTCTGAAATTTGTATTAATAATTACCGACCGATTTCTCTACTGTCGGTATTTAATAGGATCATGGAAAAAGTTGTTTATAAAAGCCTTGTAAAATTTATTGATTGTCATAACATTTTGTATGCTAACCAATTTGGCTTTCGAAGTAAACATTCAACTCTGCATGCGATCATTTCTATAATTGACAAAGTACAAAATGCAATTGAAAAAGGATTTTATTCATGTGGACTTTTTCTCGATCTTAGCAAGGCTTTTGACACCGTAGACCACGCCATCCTTTTACAAAAATTGGAACACTATGGCATTAGAGGAATAGCATATAATTGGTTTAAATCTTACTAATCTGCTTGACGTCATAAGGTTAAAGCACTGTGATTGGTCCATTCGAAGACAAAAGGCCTTTTTGGCATTACATCATAAAATCTTACATTACTTATATCTTTCTGGATCACTCAAGATTTTTTTTGCCTGTATAGTTCTTTCGCACGGCTCTATAATGCTGCCACCTCGTCAGCCTCGCGTCTTCACTCGGCTGGCTCGTTGGCAATAATAAATTTTGTGCAAGTCTCGTATTCAAAAGTTTTAACTGCCTCATCCAGTTCTTCAACACTTCTTTTTAAAAAGTCCAATTTAATACAATCCGCCATGATCAACTTCTTTATTTACATTTAGTATTCGCATTTTTCCCGCCAAAGCAAAGGTGTCACCAAACGTTTGTTCCTGTGCTATTCAGTGTTCGGAAGAGAATTCGATTCCAGTCCCCTCTCGATCACCTCCTTTTGGAGTATCCTATTTTAAAGTCACAACCGAAACTAATCTTTTTGTTCTAGCGTTCCCGAGCATGCGGGGTACAAATGACATCCAGTACGATTTCTGGGGTTGCGAGCTCGAACTTCGATTTTAAAAACATGGCCGCGATCTCGCGAGAGACTGGAATTCAGTCGACTTCACCTCACCTCAAGGTCAGCTAGCGCTATAGGATTTAGGATTAAGCAAGGAAAGAGGATTTCTCTAAAATCTGGTAAGTTTGTCCTAATGTTCACTCGTAAGTTTCTTGGGACACGCAACCACAGCTTTCAACAGTGCTCAAGGAGTATCAGACCAATTTAGCCGCGTTTTGAGCTCCAGGACGAAGAAGAAGCTTCAAGCGAAGAGGATTTCAGAACGATTTTGCCGACATGAAGTTATGCTCCTAAACTCATCTCTACATGTCGCAGCATTTCTTCTCTATCAGCAACTCCTAGTTTAAAATGTTAAATGCAACATTGTTGCATTTTTTTTAAGTAGAGACTTTAATTTCAGTTCATGTTTTGCTTTCAAATAGACGCACTTGCTGGGTCACAAATTAGTTTAGTTTTTAGTTAGTTTTGTTTATTTGTTTTGCCATTTACATATACCACGTATTATACAAAATAAAATAAGGCAAGGAGACACAAAAAAAGCAGTGCTTATAAACATGTGCCTCCCATGATAAAAAA
>JAOBAY020051366.1:0-22754 GCA_025331085.2 Zoanthus sociatus
TTTTCCTTTTTTCTATTTAATTTCTTTATATTCAATTTTTTTCCATTCTAATATAATTTCGTATCTTATAATAAATTTAGACTCGTGCAGAGTACAGACTACTGCGGAGTCTCTTGTTTTGTATGTTTTTAGTTTGAATGTCCATTTGTTATAATTAAATGAAAAACTGTATTATGGTTATTAAACCTAAACATTTTTTTGATGTTTTAGATTCCTATGACACCTGGGTGTCCATTAAAAAGTGTCTACACTCTTGATCCTTATCTACC
Source organism: Zoanthus sociatus (assembly GCA_025331085.2). Lineage (NCBI taxonomy): Eukaryota > Metazoa > Cnidaria > Anthozoa > Zoantharia > Zoanthidae > Zoanthus > Zoanthus sociatus. The sequence goes on from JAOBAY020051366.1 coordinate 270, forward strand.
AGAATTTAGTTTGACGCAAATAAAAATTGGTACTAATCAACAAGAATTGCTTGGCCCTGGAGCCCAATTATGGTCAGCCAATGGTCTTCCTCCAGTGGCCGAAGTGCAGGTTACTGTTAAGTTTGTCTCATCTAACTTTGGTAAATTCCATCAGCGGCTCATCTTTGATTTTGGTGAGACACCCAAAATTTATCGGAACCTTGGAGTACATGTTGCCCCAGAAGAGAGCTTGGTAAATAGCCTTCATTACCGGCCAATGTGTACTGAGGAGAGTGAGATAGCATGGCTAGAGAGATATACTTTGGTTCCTTTTGAGCCCATGGACACAGCTGGTTCAGGTATGAGACGACATAAACAGTGCAAATAGGTTGTGGAGACTTTTAACATTTAATATTAACTTAGTTAGTGTTCTAAGTCCAGGTAAATTCCAACCTTGTTCCAGGGTCTCTTTCTCCCAGAGAGATGTAGACCTTGGGTTGAGGTCAAATGAAGTGAAGCCGTTGTGAGCATATGTGTCTGCTTACTAAGTCCCAATGTGATTAGGCACAGAAAAAATGGTAGCTATGGGATAGCGTCCCAGACATTATAACTTCGCTACGGATAAAAGTGGTCTTTTAACAACCCCTGCTGGTGGGGGTGAGATAATTTATGCAAACTTCTTTTTCTTTGACGATTGTTCTGTTATGAATGTGCGGTCCCGGAGGAAAAGTTACTGTAATATTCTTGTCACCTTTATCAATGACCACACTCATAGCCCGTACACCTTCATCATTCACAGCTTCTAAACAATCTCCAATGCAGTAGTTCGTAAACATTTTCACAAAATAACAATTTCAAATTCTAAGCTTCTGAATCTCACTCGAAATACATCAATGTGACGCACTGAATTAAACAATGCGTTCCTCACTATGCTAAGAGCCAATCAGAAGTGTAAACAAACCAGTAGAATGGCACGCCTACATTTCGATGCTTTGTGGTTACTACCATTTTAAAAAGACCAGTTTTATCCGTGGTGAAGTCGTAATGTATACATTTATTTAGCTTATGAGGCAGTGTGGTTCAGAGGTCAGAGTTGGGGATTTGAGTGCGGAAGACCTGGGTTTGAATCCCAGACTTGGACTAAAGAATGAGATTGTCCTCCTCGGTGATCCCAGGGGCAAATTCACCACTCTTTGTAAATAGCCAACTAGTTTGCCTCCTACCAGTTGGGATTCTTAACTGGGAGAGAGGGGGGATTTTAACATGACATTGAAAAGACCCTTTAGGGGAATTGTCATTAAGTAATTATTATTATTATTATTATTATTATTATTATTGATATTCACTCTGTATAGTAGTTCAGTGGTGGCAGGCAGTAGAGTCCCACTAAAACAACTACTTGCATTCATTTAATTTAGTTAATTAAGTCAGTACTGCAGGTTTAGATATTTCGGATCAATCCTGGTTCCAAGTTAACTACTCACCCACCCCTCCAAGTTAACTACTCACCCACCCCTCCTAAGGGTTATGCTTAGGGTAAGGGTTAGAGTTAGAGTTAACCTTAGCTCTAGGCAGGGGAGGATGAACAGTTTACAGAAACTTGGATTGATCTGATATTTCTAGGGCTTGCTACAGGGGAAATGTTGATTCCATTTTTCATTTTTCATCCAATGTGTTCCCCATGAATGGAGGTGTTTTTGAAAGCTGTTGCCATTACGCCTCCTTGCCTCCTTGCTTGAGAATAGGTCCTTCGAGTACATTATAGTTCAGAAAATAGATAATTTAGTAACTAAGATTTTGGCAAATGGACATCAAAATGGACTTCAATGGTTCAGACTGATGGAGCGGGCCTTTTCAATTGACACCTGCAATTGCAAGTGCATACGTAGGCACACACATGAACTGAATTATGGGTGCTTTTAATTGCACGTGTAAAATGCAAAATTAGATCAAATTTGCACAACCTCAAATTAGTGAGAAATACTTGTGCTGTGTAGGAAGTGTAGGTTAAACAAGCTAATTACACTTTCATGTGGCTTGTTTTCAGTGCCTTTTAGTATTTTAAAACAACAATGATACAGTACTTGATGTGATCCATTTTACTTTAATTATAAATCTGGTTTCAAATAGTGGTGTATTAAAATAAATCAAATTATAAAGGAACATGTTTCTTGAATAAATTGTGGTTTTATGTTGGACACATTTTGTTTCAACAGCTAGGTAACCATTATTTTTACTTAGTACTTGCTATTTTGAACCCAAAAAAGTATGTGTGCAAATTGCACGCGGAAATTGGTTCACGTGTGCAAATCGCTGCACACGCGTATTTTGCTCGCGAAAGGCCTGATGGAGGACATTAGAGTAGAGCCCTGCATCTTGGCCATGCAGCTACAGTATCTCAGAATGGTTTTGTGGAAGTTTGGATGTTTGTAGGTAAGGTCTAAGGGGGGCTGCATGTGAAATTCAACAATATAGGTTTAGCACAACTTACTGCAAGACATAGGTGAGTATGTTGCTTAAATACAATACAATACAATACAATACTTTATTTAGACATGTTACGTCCAAGAGCACAAGTGCTCGTTCAAAATACGAACGTGTATTTACAATAAATATTACAATAAGAATATATATGCTTAAAAATTTAAAAATTTAAAATTTATGGTATATAATCTCTATAGTGAATTAATAAGATTAGGGAAAAATATATATATATAAAAACAAAATCTATAAAAAATATAAAATATATTATGTATAAATTACAGCTTAATTGATCTTAATTTTGTCTTAAAAATATTTAAATTCTCAGCCAACTTGACATCTTCTGGGAGTTTGTTCCATAATTGAGCACACTTGTACGTAAAAGAGTTTTTCATAAAATTCAAATTAAATTGTGGAATGCAGAGGTTTAGACCAGTCCCTCTCAAGTAATAAGGCGTTTCCCTTATACTAAAAAAGTCTCTAATATAATTAGGCCCTATATTTCTGATGCACTTAAATAACAGGATTAAAGATTGTTGCTTTTTCCTACATTCTAAAGTGTCCATCTTACATATATTTAACAGTTCTTGATAGGGCAGCGATTTACCATGCCCAGTCAAAGTTCTTAGTATATAATGGTTCGCATCTTCAATTTTTTGAGATTGGACTTTCCCCACCCCTAACAGGAGGGGACTGCAATATTCTAAGTGTGGTAAAATAAAGGACTTATATAGTAATAACATAGTATCTACTGGTAAGAAACGCCTAATTCTCCTAAGTGCACCTGTCTTCGAATACGCCTTTTTTAGCTGGTCAGAAATATGGTCTTTAAAATTTAACATACTATCAAGTTCCATCCCCAGGATTCTAATCGAAGGGAGTTTATTGATGCTAGAGCCATTCAAAATTAAGTCATAATCGTACTTGCAGGGACCAATCGGGAGGGCTTGCGTCTTGGCATTGTTTATCAACAAGTGGTTTAAATCAAACCACTCCGATAGTTGGCTAAGGCCCTGGTTCGCAGTAAATTGTAACACAATGGGAGAAACATCTGATCCGTACAAGGTCGTATCATCAGCGTATAGTCTCAAGGACATATCCGGGACAGCATAGTTCAAATCATTGATAAATATGTTGAACAACAGGGGCCCAAGGAGGGACCCCTGAGGAAGCCCCGCCTTCAACTCTGTGTAACTAGAACACACACCTTGCAAACAAACCCTCTGTTTACGATCTAGTAGATACGATGACATTAAGCGCAAAGCAGATGACGAAAGACCGTAAGCTTTTAGCTTAGCCAAGAGAAGGTTGTGGTGTATAGAGTCAAAAGCCTTTGATAAATCAATGGCTATGGCCAAGGCAGATTCTCTTTTATCCAAGCTTCTTCTCCAGTCTTCAGTCATTTTCAAAAGGGCAGTGCAACATGAGTGGTTCTTAAGAAATCCAGAGAGGTTCTGTGATAAGTGGTGACAGAAAGTATTATAAAGTTGATCATACATAACTTTCTCATAGACCTTTGACAGCGCCGTGAGGACTGACACAGGGCGATAGTTCTCTTTTCGCGTGTCCTCGTCCTTCTTAAACACCGGTGTCAAATTGCCGCACTTCCATTCGTCTGGCCAAGAGCAGCTAGTAATCAAAATGTTAATCAAGCGTGTAATCTCCTCAGCCATGACTGGTGCCGAGAGCCTCAACAGTCGTGGTGAAATGCCATCAGCGCCGACCGCCTTACGTGGGTTTAAGTTATCCAGGATCTCTTTCACATAGCTGGAGCTTACTGGTTCAAAATTAAAAGGGTGTTCCAGCACCTGTCTAGACACAATCCCTAGAACACTGGGGTGGTCGTAAAAATTCTCCGCACTGCAACTACAAGTATCAGATCAAAAGATAAAAGTCTAACTTTTCTGTATCTTGCTACATTGTTATTTCTTGTCGTCATTTAAGTCTAATAAACTTTTTTTTATGTTCGTCTTGAAGATTGAGCTTAATAAAATTAAACAGCCATATTTGATTTTAGAAAAATGTTCTATCTTCCTAGTTTCAGAAACACCCGCCAATGCCGCTTACACTGGTTGGCAAATTTTAATCCCGTTATCACACTGTTTATGGGTATAGTGGCTTGAAACTCAAGCTTCTGTAAGATTTTGAAACATATAAAAAGAAAAAAAAAACATGTGAAGCAGCTGCACTTAAAAGACCTCTCAATACTCACTTGCTTCAGCTGTCTTTTCTAACACTCCCTCGCTTCTCGGTCCCTCTCCAACACTGGTGTTAGCTGATACAGAAACATTATATGTCACGTGCTCTTCCAAACCGGACACTTCTAATCTTCTCACTGAAGCGTTAAGTACTTTTATCATCAACTCGTTGTTATTTACTATGTGCCCAGACACAGCTCTATAATACACTGTGTATCCTGTGATATTGCCATTTCGGTCAGCAGGGAGAACGGGATCCCATCTCACTACCATGCTTGTAGCCCCAGATTGCTCGGCTGTAACATTTTCAGGCGCTTTCGATGGTTCTAAAGTAAGCAAAAAAAATTCATAAGAGTATAAAATGGTAATTCATTCAAAAAAGAAACTTTTCCAATTAGGAAAGTTTAGGTTTGTTACAGCTTTTTTGTGACAAGTGTGGAAATCACAAGTTCAAAAAAAAACCCCTTCGCATTGCCTTTTTTACTTCAATCAAATCTCTCATTATTTTTACTCTAGTAAACTTTTTCGTAGGCAAAATTGAAAGCTCATTTTAAAATTATTGAAAACCCTTTCACAATTTTTGATTCTAAAAAAACTATTCTTTATAAAATAACCCAACAGTTGCACAACTATTACCGATCAAATCCGATGGAACTATTGCGAATCAAACTTAAATTATATAGTGCAAAAAGTTCAATACAATTCTGATATTATGTGTTTGTAGTTGAATCAAACTTTAGCTACTGTTAGACATTGAAATACTATCTATCTATTATGCTTTACCATTCTTTGTCGCTTTCTTATTTCTGTTGTACATATTTGGGGTTTGTCTTACCCCACTTGCTTAAAATCTATCCTCACAACTCAAAAAAAATTGTCAGAATAATAACTTTATCACAACACAGAGCTCCTAATCAGCCTCTTTTCAAGTCACGTTGCATGTTAAAATTCCTTGACATAATTAAACTGTAGATTCTTAGTTTTAATGCCCAATGGATTCATCACTTGAGTTGACTCCTAACTTCAATGAATATTTTCAATTTGCTTCATCAGTGCACCCATATTCAACCCGTCAAGTATCAAATAACAATATTTATTACTACACAGATGTGAGTGTTTTACCGTAAAATAGGCCACTCGTAGATTTCCTATGAAAATACATCCAGGATATGAGTGACATATTTTCCATATCCTCACTAGTGAAGATATTGCTGATATCATTCCTTTGTTTTTCCCATCTTTTTTGTTTAGTTTTTTGTATTTCAAAAACCAGGGCACGACACTAACTTTTCAACTTACTGGTCAAATGGCTAATGCCAACTTTGGTGCTACAAGCCAAACATTTGCTTTTACTAGCCTAACATCGAGATTCTGAGATGTCTTCTTTGATAAACACAGAAAATTGTATTTTGTTTGCTATCAAAAGTAACTAGTGGAAACAAACATCTACTAGCCAAAACTGAAATTCCACTAGTCTGTGGCAAGTTGGCAACTGCTAGTATCGAGCCCTGGAAACACTCATATTTATGTAATAAAAAGAAAATTACATGTTGGCTTGAACAGATGAAGTTTATCTTCTAGTGGAAAAAAAATTTCACTCGTTTACTCATGAAATATCTTTTCCACTCGAATTTAAACTTTATATGTTCGTGCCACCGTGTAATATCCTCTCTATTTAAAAAAAAAATCTGTAAATAGCACTTAATATGGATTTTGCTCAATTTACTGGACCTTAATTCCCTCTGAAACTCTCTACCAGCCAAGTTGAAAAATTCTCACTCTGTTACTGTTTTTGTAGAAAACCTAAGCACTGTTACATCGATACTTACTGTTACTTTTGCTGATAATTCACATGATAAATATGTTATGATTATATCCCAACATTAGTTTAATTGCTATTGTTTTTATTTTTTATGTTAGTCTTTCCAAGTTATCTTCTCGAATAGCTATTAGGATGACCCCAACTCAATATATTCAAATTTATAGTCATAATTATTATTTGTATTTATATCTTTATCTACATATGTCTATTGAAATTCCTTCTATCATGCATTTAGGTATTAATATCTTTATGTAATTCTACTATAAATATTGTAAATATTTGAGTTGAAATAGATTAATCTATTGAATCTATTGTAACAGTTACAATATAGTCACGCCGCTAATACTGAAGGTTTAGTGTTTAAAATAATGTCCAAAGCAATAAGCAGATTACTTAGGATCTGAACAGTGTGCCAAGTTCTTAGAAATCGGTTAAAACTTTAAAAAGATTTCCAAACATTCACGATTCAGTCATTCATCTTCAATTATCGTTTAGAAATCTCCTCAAAAAGCGATGTTGACAACTTCAGTTTTAAAAACACTAAAATTAAAATAATTATTTCACAGGCTTCAAACCTTAATCTTTGCAATTTGTTGTGAAAATCCTTTTTGTTTCCATTGTTTGCCAGCTTTTATAGCTACAATTAAGGTAGAGATTTTGGACTTTTAGCCGCCATTTTAATTTATGAATTTTTGTAAACACTTGGCTCCAAGCCCACTCACGGCCTGCTAGTTTGTAATTTCCGCGCGTGCGTTCATATCAAGAGAAACTGAAACCGAAATAATCGGATCTTCGGAAATCGAGTTTCTCGAGATTTTCCAAGACTTTGTGTTTATGTTCAAGAATTATTCTCGTAGTTCGGGTATATGGTACCGAATGTTATTTCGTCTGGTAGTAAAAAGCACAAGTTATGCTCTGCCTATAGCTTTAAAAACTCCTATAATATGCCTTTTGCTGTTAGAAGACACGTGACCACACTTACCTTAATTCAATTTCATGTTAAGACATGGAAAACGCAGGTTAACAAAATTTTGAAGGTATGGTTTCAAGTCTCAAAGTCAAGAACTTTAAAAACTAATCAACGTTAGTTTACTGGTACTCATACAAAACTTAGAAAATATAGATCCAAAAGTATATATATTTTTTACTTTCTAAAAAGTTATAAATTTTATAATAATATAACAGGATAAGATTTTTATTACAACCTCACGCTATATACATATATATGCAATTAAACTAAACAAATAATATATTATAAATAATAAATTAATAAAAATTAATTAATGTTTACGGTGAAACAAATTAATTTATTACTATTTAACTTAGTCTTTTTTTCCTCATTTTCAAGTAACTATTGAAAACTAAAGCTTGAGAAGGGAACTTAATTTTTTAATTAAAAAATTACTCTTGTTATAGTTGGAGCCTCAAACCTCAGAGATTTTGTTCAGTTATACATAAATCATCGTATATATGTGTTAAGGAGATAAAAGACGGTGATAATGTGAAAATTGAAAGATAGTAATTTACGAGGAAATTCAACAGAACCGTGTACGATCAAGATTTCTGCCAACAGTTGGATATATGAGAAATTCCAAATTTAGGTTATGGCTATGATCTGAAACAAATTACAGTTCAAATTTCCCTAAACACGAAATGTTCGTTTACATTATTGCCAGCCGTTAAATGTAAATTTTTATGTTTTTCATTTGAACAAACCCGACAAAAGCTAGCATGTTTATTTTCTTGGAAAAGTAGCTTCTCGGATTTCTCTTGAAACTGTTCTCGGAAACATAATTTATCTTCTCGGAAATTTTATCTGCTCGGAAACTCTAGATCTTCGAGGAATTTTCATTCATCGGTAGCTTTCGTGATAAAAACTCATTAGTTATTTTGCCGCTCCAACTGCGGGCAAGAAAGAAAACATGTTGTGAATATAAATTGCAGATTTTCCTAGATATACCGACAAGGCCACCATGTGCACATATACAAGTTATACTGCCCTTTCTAATCCTATATACTTTGAGTTTAAGTTCAGTTAAGATAAGCTAAGTAGATCGGTACTGACGAACATTATAGCGGAAGAAACATTCTAGTGCAACGTAAAATAAAAAAAAAGAATAATAAATTAACTAATAATATCAAATAAACTTTACTAGAAACAGAATTCAAAAAGCATTTATCCTCAGTTTTTTTTTCAACCGCCGTTATTCTGTTTTTACTGCTATAAGTTGTAAACTTTTCTTTTGTTCTAAAGCAACTAATTCATTTGATAGGCTGTTAGTACTTTATTACCACACATGCAGCTGAAAACAAAATCTCTTATGTTGACCTTTGAAAGTATTATTTTTTCAATGACTGTTTTCAGTTTCTTTTCTACCCGGCATTAGTACTACAATGATTAAATGATCCCCAAAGCATGTATTTTATAATTTTTTGGTTTAACTGCGTAACTGACACTGTTTACAATTATATGAAGTGAAAATGCAAATCATTACTACCAGATGTAATCCTTATAAGGTTGTTAAAACATCAAGATATGTTTCTACAGCTTTAATATAAGTCGGCAAAACAATTCTGCCATATCGAGAACACTTTTTTCAGAATCAGCCGAAAATTATTTGAACTTGTTATCAACAACCGTACCATTTTTTAAATTCTTGTTTACACAATACCATAGAGAATCGTCTTATTGCTCTGTTTTAGATATAATTTATAGAGTGAGAAATTATACTGAAAAATGCATCAATTTTATCTCAATAAGAAAATATTTCGTCCCACGGCCAGTACAGGAACTGTTAGTGCCGATTTTGTTGTAAATGTAAATGTGTTCAGATCAGCTGGTTCAGATGACCAAAAGCATCAAAACCCAGCCTCGTTCTACATGCTATCATGCATCTGTCACTCAATGACGCGGGTTAGCTAACTGATAGGGAAGTGAACAATACGATAAACAGGCTGCTTTTAAAAATTTCAAAACAGCTCGGTTTTGTAAATTGATTCCAGTTGTTTATCCGCTTTCCTCATAGAATGAAAAAGAGCGAGTTATAATGAAAAACTAATTTACTTGTTCATAACATCAATTCTGCTTTTAACGAGGCCTTTCAAATTAGCGCGGGCAGTTTATCATATGTGGAGTTAAAACATCGAAAGAAGAACCACAATGCTTAATAAAAACTAAAAACACAAATAACAGCGGAGATCTTAAAGTCATAGACAATGAAAGCCAGCGAAATGCTCTTTATTTTAACAATGCGTAATTTAATTTCAGCTTTATACAGTTTTGCGATCGCGAAGCTTGTTTACAGATGACAAACACGAAATGAATGACTAAACTAAATCGATCGAAACCGAAATGCGGTTTAGTTTAAACAATTAAAAACAATGAATTAAGTAAATCCTTTAACAGTATTTACGATTTTGCAATTATGAGAACGGTAAAATGGCTTTTTCGCACAGAAACATAAGACTTTTAAAATTTCTAGTTTATATAAACGCGGAAGTCTTTAGCTAGATATGGTTCAGTCATGTGCTGCATTTTTGAACACAGCTCCCAAAGAGCTGCGATAATTTCCTAGTTAAGATCTTGTAAAAAAGTCAGTAATAATCATTCGCAAGATAAACAAAAAATGTTTCAATTAAAGGACAGTATCCGAAGCTGACGCTCGAAACTATAGTTGATATATAAGAGAAAATATTCAAAAGCAGATTAAAGATTAACATGTAACTTGACCATCATACCTGCTTGCGTAAAGAACGGACAAATCACACAGATTAAAACGATGTAGGTAGCCTTCATTTCAACATCCACCAGAGTTTTCTCTGTTAAAGAACATCAGACTAACTGCTGTGTTTCACTTTGTATTCAGCATACCAGTGATATGTCGGTTTAGAAGTGATACACGATGCTGAAAAATGTCCTTAGTTAACCTTTATTGTAGTCATGGGTATATTATTAATACCATGTCATCATTTCGCCACACGTCAGCATCAACTTACGTCGACACATAGAAACGGAGGAAGCGCAAAAGAGAAGCAAACAAAAGAAAGTTTACAGCACGTAAAAGTAAAACTGAAATTACTGCTCCAACTATAAACAATTAACTTAAGGCAACTGCCAGCGGATGTAAGAAATAAAAAGTTGATCAGGCCGGGATGTTATTCCTCGGGATAAGTTCTGAGGAAAAAAAAATTTAAACAAACTACAAAGTTAATTTAACTGGGATATAACTCAATGGTAACATTAATGTTGTGATCATTACCAAGGTAACAGCCTATCTACGTGCAGTCTCGGGGGCTGAAGGTGAATTATTTCGGGTCGATAATTCATTATTCCCGCCTATTTTTTTCCCATAATTCATTATTCATTTTTGAAAAATTCGAATAATTCCTAATTATTCTTTTGCCAATTTTTCGTTATTCATTATTAACGAGGATTTTGTTAGTAATGCAATAATTCATTATTCCAAATCAAATTATTCATTATTCATAATTCACCTTCAGCCACCGATTTGGTTGTGATCATGAATTGTAGTGAACTAACGCTTAGCCATAATATTGCAAATCATTTCATTTTCATTTACTTGGTTTCACTTTAACATCGAACAAATAATCATGTTTGTAAAGAGTCTACAACAGTTCTACACTTCCATAACAATTCCAAACTCCGATCATAGAATCATTTGCTATATTGGTGACATTTTTTTATACTTATTGTTCACTTTATAGCAATTGAACACCAAAGAAGAGCAAGAAGTTTACGTGTAGAAATACATAGTTTAAAGAACTTGTAATCTTTAGATGAGTAAGTTTTAAAACTAATTATATAGTATAGGATGTATAATAAAATACAATTGACACGTAATTTTTGTAAAAAAGAGGACGGGCGTTTTTTAACATCCTTGACTAGCATATAGTGGCAACCTCCACTACAAATTGCTGGGGTGCACCTGACGTCATGGCAGCCATGTTGGATGACATTTAACAAAAGAATTTTGATTATTTTTTTTTGTTTTGGACTCCAACATGGCCGCTACGTCAATTGTCTTTTGTGTCTCTTGGGAATGCTTGCACCCCAAGAATAACATGCGTAATCTAATGGTTACAATTCTGTACAGTAAACAGGCCTCGTAAAATTGATAAAAAATAATTATAAAGGAAGACTCGAAATTGAAAATTTCACAATTTATATCATAGAATTCGTGTATTTATTCTCTAAAGCATTGCTTGCACACCTCGTCTACACCTTGCACACAACAAATCAATCTATTATGGTACAGTCTTCAAAACTAAAACAGCTATAATTATAAACAACAATACCTAGCCTGTGATAGAGATGAACTATTTTTTACTCCGCCATTCATATATCACCAACTTAAGAATAGCCTGAAATTCCATTTTACTGTGACCGTTCAGTTCAGTTTTACCTAAGTTTGAGATCAAAAACGAATTTTCCTTTAAAACTTCAGTTGGCGGTTACTTAACAAGTTTCAAAGAAAGAATATTTGGCAAATAATTACAGTCGGGATGTCTCATTTTCAGAGTTAACGTTTCTGCTTGGAGTAATGCTCTTAGACGGATCAATAGAATGTGGTTTGTATAGCTTCCCGATTGAAAAGAGTTCCTAAAATGTGGCTCGGAAATGTTTTATCCGGAATGCATAGACAAATGGATTCACACAGGAGTTGCTGTACTGAAGGAGTTTTGTAAAATCCGCTGCAAGTATGAGTTTGTCCACTGTCAATGAGCAACATTGAGTAAGATGGCCGAAAGTCGCGTACCCAACGACGCTGGTTAGAAGTATGTATGGAGACCACGTACACACAAATACTACCGTCACAATGAGCAAGGTACAAGCAATAGATCTGTTGTATCTTTCATCACGTTTACTACATCCCTGTCGCTGCCTGATCAATAACAAGAGACAATACGCAATGATGGTGATTACGATTGCAATGACTGCAAAAGTTGTGCGAACATTGAGAGCTTCCAATGGGCCAACATGGTCGGGTAAGATTTTATTTGAAACAACAGCTGCGATGGTGCCAATAAGCCAAGGAATTGCGATTGCTGCTGCATAATGCCATGGTTTTAATGTTCGGTGTTTTAAAGGCCAAGAAATTGCAACTAGCCGTTCAACTGCAATGAATGCAATGGAGTACATTGAAGCAACTCCAGAGAGAACATCAAAGAAAAAATGTGCTTGGTGCACACTTTTTGCAAGTTTAGTCTTTTGAATATCTAATGCAAGAATGGCAATCTGTATAGGGACAGATATTGCACCCACCGTGAGATCAGTTACAGCGAGGTTAATTAGGAGGTAATGTAGCTTTTTTCGTTGGAAATTCCTTTTCATGAAGACTGCAATAGCTACACTGTTACCAAGGATTATCAGAGCACCAACCACTATGTACCCAAAACACCAAGCCACCAGTTCACCTGTACGAGAAGGACTTGGTTGAGGATTTTGGCTAAATTGCCGGTTAAATGTGCTGGTGGTGTTGTTCATCTTCATACAGAATAAATGCAATAAACAGCGCAGCTGTGTTTTTTGTTTTTATCCCAATGTCACTTAAGCTCTTTACTCAAGCTAAGAGAATCCTTTTAAAACGATAAAATGGAGATAAGATCTTTATATGGTAATAGAATTTGATTTTGATTGGTAGAACGATATGTTTATACTTTTAACCTATGCAGATAACGCGCGGTTGAACTGAATAGCGTGACGTCTACTCCATTTATTCTTGATAATATATTGATTTTTTTAAGTAAGGATGTACATAGTTTTTTAATTTTTATATCAGTGTTGACAGCCTCATGCAAATGATGTATTTGAGTGTTTATCTTTGCTGCCAGCTGCCTTTTCACAATTCACAAATAGAAACACCTTTTCCTTCCAATCTCGCTTTTATGCAAACAACTGAGACACGTGCTAATAAACGGCTCCCTTCTAAAACTATCTAATGAACAGTTATAGGTCATTTCTTAATATTATTTGCTCGTGTTATGTAAGGAAACTGTTCCATAATATTTGATGTAGAATGTTTATAATGCAGGCAAATGTCCCACATACGCATGCCTGCCATCTTTCACTTAACGAATAACCAGGCAAGTTCGAATGTTTATGTGTATCAGTAATGTGTGAACTGAAAACATTAGAAAAAAATAATAAATAACATCCGTCTGCATGCTCGTGTATGTTTCTTGCACACAGAAACTAGCTGTTATACTAACAACAATATGTATTGAGATATAACTCAAAAGCTATTCGACTGTTCTCAAAAACACGCCGAAAAAAATAGCAAAGCAGTTACTGTTCATCAGCGGGATACCTAAATTGTGTGCAATTACGACTCCATTAAATCCTTTAAATGCTTCCAATTCAAGAAGCTAAAATAATTTTATCGTTTTTATTTTTTGTTTTTTGAAATTTATTTATACATATAATTGTATTTTGTAGAGATCTCTGACTCTGTACATTTGTTCAAGATTACTGACGGACTGTTAAGGCTTCGTTCCTCCCTGCCGACTCCTGACGATTGCCCATCTCGCAGTTGTCCAACAATTTTATAAGATTTTGTAAACTTTCAACTAGAAACATTCCACTTTTTTTCAGCCTCACCCTGAGCTTTTTTCAAATACTTGTCAGGCAATTCTGAGCCTCTGTCATTGTCATTTTTAGCCTCATTGTTCTTATAACTGAGTTGTTCTTATAAAAAAATGTCAGTATATATATGATAGAACTTCACCGCAGATGTTACCTTTCATCAATACAAGTATAAATACCCTTCTTGGCAATATTTTTTTTTTGTGTTTTATTTTTTCTTCAAAACTGTATCCTACGCTGAAGACAACCTCTCTCTAATCCCTGTTGGGCGTCGCATGCTACAAAACTGAGGAAGTAGAATAAATGTTAACTCTTAATGCCAAACAAAATAAATATTTTAAAATGCTAAATTAATGCTTTCCGGTTTTGTTGTTGATTGAAATTTAAAGTTGGCTTTAAGGCCAAACAAAATTGAACCTAATTTTAATTATGAATACGATCATAGAAAAACAAATTTAAAAAAACTAACTGAAATAAATGTATGAATTATTTTACATTTCCTAGAGTTGTGTTTTAATATAAGTACAGTAGTTTTTTTAGTCCGAGTTATACAGTTGGCGGTAAGAGGCCATTAGTTTGCTTATAACAATCAACTACAATAAACGGTCATCCGTTTTGTCGCATGCTGGGCAAGTTTAAACATGTTTATAATTATATGTCAAATATATAAATAATGGAGTTATATATATCTTTAAAAAATTGATCGACCATCTTTGACGTTGTGAATTTAATATATTAGATGTAGAAATGATAATAAACATGATTGTGGATGCCAAAATATATTTGTATTTATGTATAACTCATGAGTAAAAATTTGCTGCTGCGAGCGAAGCGAGTAACCTACTATTCGGAACACATATAATCTTGAGATGTCACTAGCAACGAATAAGCGATACGTACGATCAGCGGTTCAAGTCCAAACTCGAGAGTCGATTCAAGGATGTCACTAGCATTTCGGGTCACACGATACAAGCGATCAGCGGTTCAAACCCATAATGACGCGTTTAGAGTCCGCCATATACCATTAAATGCCGAAAATAAAACATGAGTCACCGAAATAAAACAGTGTACTCGCAACACACACTTTTTATTAGAAATAACTAGTATATATATAATACTTAAAATTCTTAAAACATTAATGTTTTCGATTTTAAAGATCAAGTATTTTCAGAGTTAAAGCTAACTAAAAACTGCCGCTTCTATGTTAAAATATGTAAGGTTTGCATAAATTAAGTCACACCAATTCCCTTAGAGAAAAGGATAAGTTCATAGGATTGTACTTGTTTATTAAGTTCCGGATTAGTGACTACGATAAAAAGTGTCTAAACAATGCGTCTTTTGTGTAAGAAAGAACAGTTCTGAAAGGCTTCCAGTGAAAAAATGATTAGGATCTGTTCAAGGTGTCTGTTTGGTTCTGATTGTTTTGATATATCTTCGATTCGTGTTCGATTCTTGTACTTTAACTTCTAAATTCCTTGCCGTTTCGCCTACGTATTCCACACCACAATTACAATTCCTCTGTATATGACATGTGACGGATGGAAATCTCTGTCTTTAAGTTTGAACAGATATTCAATTTACGTAGAAATTTCTGGCTTTCTGTTTCGTTTCTATGTCGACAAAAAGGCGCGAATTACAGTATATATATATATATATACTAAGTACTTCGTTCGTCAAACCAATGAACGGAAATTATCAGTTCATCGTTTTCTTGATTTCCTTGATTTTCAAATTCATTGATGTTTTTTTGTTCGAAACTGGCCGGGTATCCCGATTTTGTGAAGCAGAGTTTGATAGACTTCACTTCTTTTTTCCAATCCGTGGCGATTTTCTTTGCACGGTGATCATGAAGTGCTCCTATGATAGTATTTTCTTCCATTTTGTAGGGATAGATGATTTCCAATGAACTTGAAACTTTCCTGGTTTCTTGTATACCGCCATTGAGCACATCACGCTGTGTCAAGAAACGATTAGGTTCTTCTTCTACTGTGAAATGGTGTTTGGATGCATGGTTGCTGTTTAGGCTTGTAAGCAGACCGTCTGGCTTGCTTCTTTAATTTCCTCTTCATAAAACAATTATCAACATACGTAAGAATGAAAAAAGAGAAAACAATTTTTACACCCTTGGCGGGAATCGAACCCCACACCTTCGGTTTACTAGTCATCCGACGTGTTGACCACTACATTACAAGGACTAACCACGCTGGAAACGCAGCCAATTAATGTAATGTATGAGGTAACTGCAGGGATCCCAGGGCATTATTTTCTCTATGGATAAGTTGAACACCGTAATTGGGTACGCATAGAATTAATGAAATGACATGAAAGTAGTGTAGTGGTTAACACGTCGGACTAGTAAACCGAAGATGTGGGGTTCTAATCCCTCCAAGGGCTTAAAAATTGTTTTCTCTTCTTTCATACTGTAAATCAACACTAATATAGAGTTTGGGCTACCTGCGGTTAAATAAACTAGCCCAAAATTTACAGATCTACGAACAAGAAGTATTCTGTTGTTGTTACAGATGCGTCTAATGATGTTTGTAATTTAACGATGAATGAAATGAGTTGTTGGTCCGTCGCAAAAAGCTGCAATTGAACACACACACAAAAAAGCAACTTTCAAACTAACTTGAAAGGTGGGAAATTTTGGACATGCAAGTTTCAGTGCTCAGTGATTAGCCAAAAAGCCCCCAACTGACCATTCTGATAAATATTAACTTTCGGTGGAGTAAAGCTCAAAAAATAATTTTTACTCATATATTTTGTATTTATGAAAACAATTATTGTCAAAGACTCGGACATTTTCAGTTCACTGCACAATAAGGCCACGCGTTAAACAAAATATCAACACTGTTGTGAAAATGTCAACAGATAAATCTAAATCATGATCGATTTGAACCAATCAAACAAGATTTGATTTTAGGAATTTATATTTTAGTCAGGTGTTAGAAGCTCCTCTAAATGTCATTATAAAATTCCTTTTTTTTAAAACTAAGCCAGAATCTGTTCAATAAGGATCTAGCAAGTTAGCTGAACGTTTTCCAAGTCAATTATTTTGGTAAAGTTTTTCAAAAAAAAACACGTTTAATTTCAAGAAACAAAAGCAAGATGTGTCGAACAAAATAATGGTGTAGCTGAAAAATAAAGAAAACTTACATGTCCACTGCCCAGCCACTTTAAAAAGTGTACATCCATTTCGCGAAGCGTTACCAATTGTCACTTTGACAATTCTTCCCAATATTTCAGGATATTTAGTTATGTTTGAACTGACGTTCAGCTAAAATACAATGTATGAGAAAATATAACTAATCTTAAAATTATTGGTTCTTAATATCGGACAAAACAAAAACGTAAACAATAACACTTAACATTTATTATTTTACAAGTTTCAATATATTTATATGGTAATTTATAATATTTACTGTAAGTTCACTTGAAATGATATGATATTCACTAGAAACGATTCGTTTCTTTTGAAAGATGCGGAAGCTTAGACTTTGATCTGTACGTATAAGTCATTGCCAGGATAACTCAGGTCTAAAAACTGGAAATGTTGCCTACTCGTATATGTGCTGTTTTTCAAAACATGTACATGATTTGCCTTAATAACTAAAGGTACCTTAAAAGATGATTTACATATTGCCTCGTTTTTCTAGACTGAGGTGATATTGTTCTAATTTAGAGTAACGTTTCTTGTTTTAATTTTTTTCGTACTGAACACCGCAGACTGAGGTTAAATATCACATTGAAAAAAAATCAAAAGAAATACGACTTTAGAACTTTATATTATACACAACATTTCCGTAGGCCATACCAACCTTCTTCAAATATACAAAGTATTATAAGGTTTTAAGGTCATATTGGTTTTGCTTTTTTTATTGTTTTAACGTTTTAGTTTTTGTGACCAATTAGATAATTTATTGATCCTACGTCAGAAGACGTAAACGGTTGCCTCAACTTTTTTTAAGCAAATTTTAAATATCACACCAACATTGATCGAGGTTGCTGTATGTGCCCATATCATTCTACAATTTATTTTACTACTTTTGACTTTTTTATATATAAACCACTTACAGGAGTCGCAAATTAAACTTAATTGATTCTGCAAGCAAGGATTTCAACAAAAGTCGCAGTGCCAGTTTTCGACTCCGTACTCGATTTATGACTAGCCAATCACAAAGCAGAACATATTACAACAGCTTGCCACCTTTCATTTGAACTTGCAATAAAAAAGCACCAGATGGTATTCCACATATAGTGTTGCGCATTTTGTCTGAAATCCTAAAGCCAACCCAAGCCATCCACTCATTCGAATTGAAATCATGCGAACGACTATTAAGGCCAAATTATTGCACTTCATGCACTCAATTAATTTATCCTTATTCAAACAAAGCTGTTTATCTGCCAATATATGCCATAAATAAACAACAATTTTAAAAACGGGAATTCAGTCAAATTCTGGAAAAAAGAAACAGGTATGATTAAGTACCTGAAGTGAAGAGAACTGATCTTTCCATTTCGTCGTAAGAACTCCATTGTCAGTTGAAAAAGGCACCCATTTCTGATCAGGAGTAAAATACTCTATGGAGTCGATATCGTAATCTTTTTTGAGTTCTTGACCTTTTTCAGTTAGCGCATAAGTTGATGATGGCCTAATGACAGTCAGTGGCTGGTCAATATTTCTGTATCCAACAAAATACTTGCAATCTGCAAATGGTAATACTGAATATAAAGATTGTTACATTTATAAATACTCTCTGTCTGTCTGTCCCTTTTCATGCCTCTGTCTGTCTGTCTTTTTAAGATTTAGAAGGAAATTCATTTATAACCCTTGACCAAAAAGGCAGCACTAAAATTCTTTGTCCGTCACAATGAAACTCAATGTGACACACTGAGATTCATTTTATAGCTAATATTTATTCATTAGCTCACCCCACCAAGCTGAACAGCGCACTAGAGGTTAGGCGTGAGTGTTGGTGATGCATTTATGTGTTTATACAGAACTTGTGTTGGTTTACACTTTTTGTTGTTGTTTACGAGATTCAATGGTTTCTTCTTCTAAAAGTCCGCATTCAATGGGTTTCCTACGCAACAATCTATATTCATATAACACTTGTTCATCCTCTTCTGGTAACTATTGCCAGACTACATCAACAAAAAATTTATTTTCTGTTCTTAGAGCAAAAATATGGAACTGTATACCTGACAATATCTGAATCTGCCAAAGAACATTTTCAATAAGAAAGTTCACACAATTTTACTTGATCATATACTTAAAAGTCGGAAAGTTATGTAGACCTAAACTGAATCATATCAGAATTTAAAAGACAATAAGTCCTATAAATAGCTGCGCAATTAATTATGTATTTTACTCTTCCCTTTTTCGTGTTTGTATATTTATGTGAACCATTTCTTTTCCATTTCTGTTTTTCCATTTAACTGGAAATTATATAATAATGTGTCCACTCACCGCCTGCCTTGACTAGCTTCGCTATTTGCAGGTGGTGTTGTACTTATAACTTGTTTCTTAGAAATAAAGATTATGTTGTTGTTGTTGTCTGTTTTCTTAAAGTCCGCATTCGATGGGTTTTTGTGTCCTAAAGGTCCGCATTTAGTGCATGGCTTTCTGTTTTCTGAAAGTCCGTATTCGATGACTTTCTGTTTTCTAAAGGTTCGCATTAAAACTTTCACCACGAAGATAGGATCTTGTTTTATTGAGAACTTTTTGATAATTTGTAAATGCAAATTTACACATTTCTATTTTTCTATTCTATTTTCTCATTTTGATAAATCCCTAGAAAAACAACACCAGACCCTGTTGTTTTGCACATTCAAGACAATCCTTAGGGAACTCTAGTACAAAAGTAATACTAAATGTTTTACATATTCAAGACATAGGAAATCCCTAGAGAACTCTAATTAAGTATAAAACTAATAACAAATGTATTAACGCTCAGAGAGAGCAAAGTGTAGTAGATGAGCGTACAAGTTTTTTGACGTTAAAGAAGAATCCTGTTAAGTTCAATTTTCATGGAGGAAATTAAAAGTACAGGTCGTACAAAAACAGAATCCCATTTGCTGTACTAGCTGAATTATTCCGCATCCCTACACGAAGGGCGAAACAGCCAGCAACAGAGTTCGTATTACCCTAATTCAAAAAGGATTTTGTTATTGGTCTTTGAATCAGTACAACACAATGGAATTTTTTGCTTGAGTAACCACAAAACAATGTCACCCAAAGATCAATATCCAAAGCAACCTTTTTTGATTTAAATGTAGGTGCATCTCTGCTGTCATAGGTTACATGTACAACAAAGCCTTAGGGCATATGAAACTGTGCACTGCCCTGACAATGCCTGCACTACACATCATAACAGTCACAAGGAGGGAAATGTCAGAAATGCCATGATCTTGTTTTTTTTTTTTGGTTTTGTAGCAGTTTTTTTGCTTCATGAACTTCCCCTTTCAACTTCCTACCCAACCCATTATTTGAGAAAATCAATACAGTATGAACCTCCCCTTCTTGTTAGATGGTCTTCCCATTAAGAATCTCCATAAAAATTTAATTTCCATACCTTCTAGTTAATGTTGTACATGGGTGGTATCAGCCTTGCAATAAATGTTAATGTGAAAATCATGCTTTATTTACTGTTAATTTTAAAAAACGGGCTGCAGTATTTTATTAGGTGTAAATCTCAAGTGCAAAAAATGGCTTCAAAAACTTTGCTTTCTAGACTGTATATATATAAACAGATAAAACAAAAAACGTGGTCATTTGTAAATTAGTAAATTGATAGCGAGGATAACAACTGAGTTGACTGTCAGTAACATTTTTTCTAATTTTGAAAATTGTCAATCATAGAAAAAAATCAATATTTTAATAATATAAAAAGCCACTCTTTTAGGTAATTAAATCATTTTATGGCAAAACAGATAAAAAGATTTATTTTCTATTTTTCAAATAATACTGAGTTCAAAATATGTGCATGGTCACTAGAAGGATTTCACTAAAATTTCCATAAATTCTGCCCCACATGGATCTTTTGCAGAGAGCAGTATATAGTGGCCACTGAAATCCTTTATGCTGACTGTTCTGACACGAGCAGAATCCTAGATACAGTGGAACCCCGCCTTACGGTCACCCCGTTAATACGGTCACTTCGTTATTACGGTCACTTTTTTTTGGCTTGGCAAAACGGTCATACATTTTCTTATAAAAAAAACCTGTTAACACGTTCTCCCGTTAATACGGCCAACGGCCAATTTCCCAATGTCCCAACTCATATATTTCTTTAGAATTTAACCCCGTTAATACGGCCACTTGAGAAAATCAAGACGCATGTGATGTGTCAACTTCACTGATCTCTGTCATTTACTTAATCTTAATTTTCACACCCGCGCGGTACCCTGACAGCAACATCCGCTTATCAGCTAAATTAAACAGTGTAGTTGTATTCAAAGTCTTCCGGTTAGAAAAATTACAAAGTACTGTATTTATTCAAGTTCTTGTACATGTAAAAAAGCAGAACGACATTCTGGCAAAGTGTTCTTTTGCTGGTTCTTTTGCGAATATGTCTCACCGAAAGATTGCTTTCAATTTCCAGAAGGTTTTTCAGCAGCTTAATGAGATTTTGTGATCCCGCAAATCTGTAAAGACAAGGGACTTCCATGCCGTATCCACCACCACGATTAACAGCTTTCCCAATAACTTTAACTTCTGCTATGCACCCTTTCTTTGTTAGAAAATGACAAGTAATCCCTATCCCTTGGTTTTGTTTTATCAACACTAGATATTTTAAGTACTTCGTGTATTGTGATTAGGCGTTCAGGAAGAGCTTGTGCAATGTATTTGTCATCACCCCCCTTAAACTATGAAATTTGACTAAATCCCGTTAATACGGCCACCCTGTTAATACGGCCACTTTTTTTTGGCCCGTTGGTGACCGTATTAACGGGGTTCCACTGTATAGGGAATAAAACTGCATCCATAAGTAAGCATGCCCCAGTACGAAAAATATCTTACTTAAACTTGTATATGTAAGAAATGGAGACGATTTTGATGTTTCAGTATATCAGTCAATGTCATTTTCATGGATGGAAAGTAAGTTGATATAAAGCCTCAATCAAAACAACCTCCAAAAACACAAAGTAATTAAATCAAAACAAATTTTTCACCACCTTAACATTCACTAGGAATTGATCTAAGCATGCAAAACTCTGCTTTTTTGACATATTTTGTAGAAATAAAATTATATATATTGTAGTTTCATTTTAACCTCTGGTTTATTTTTTTCAAACCAGTTCATTTGTTTGTGAACTAGTTTGAAATTCTTAAACTGGTTTCATTTATTAAACCTAGTTTATTTTTAAAATTGTGTTTAAAGTAGCCCTTTTTCACACAG
>JAOBAY020051367.1:0-13324 GCA_025331085.2 Zoanthus sociatus
ATCATTACTGTTGTTATCATTACTGTTGTTATCATTACTGTTGTTATCATTACTGTTGTTATCATTACTGTTGTTATCATTACTGTTGTTATTATTACTGTTGTTATTATTACTGTTGTTATTATTACTGTTGTTGTTATTACTGTTGTTGTTATTACTGTTATTATTACTGTTGTTATTATTACTGTTGTTATTATTACTGCTGTTATTATTACTGTTGTTAACATTATTATTATTGTTATTATCGTCATTGTTATTATTTTTATTATATTGAAGTTTAAATGTTATAACTGTTCAAAAAAATTGCGCTTTCTCTTTTGATATCATCTTTCTGCAGCCCTAACGTAGAAATCTTTTTAAGAACGTATTATTTTTACGTAGTAAAGCGTTGTATATTGCATACCACAGGCTGAATTTGAGTAAGCAATTTATTTAAATGAAACGCAGTTTTGAACACGAATCTAACTCGGATGATGAACGTGTTAAGTTTTAAAGGAGAACTGAACCCTAAAATTGACTTTTCATAGTTTTAAACTTTAGGCATAGTAGAACAAAATTATATGAAGTTTTTTTTAAGGTGTTAGCCGAGCAATTCAGAAAAATTTCATGTTTTGCAACGAATAGACAAAATTTAATCGGCGGCTCAATATGTCATCTCAGCGGTTGTTTATGACGTAGGTTACGATATTAGGATAATTAAAACGAGGAAAAAACATGCTTACTGTGCGGCTTTTAACTGGCATTAAGGAAAAAAACTTCACAAGACCTAGATTGCCCAAAAAGATATCACAATTTCAAAGGGAGCTGCCATATTTATGCTCTTATCGTAACCTACGTCATACCACACCGCTGACAAGCTCATTTGCGACCACGGTATAAAACCTTTTCTTGAGAGTTTTTTTCTTTGCTATATTAAATTTCTCAATATTGTTCGACTAATTTGAAAAAAAAAACTTCACAGTCTTAATCTATTACACAAATAGATTCAAATAGAAATAGGTTAGTTTTAGCATTCAGTTCTCCTTTAATATATCAACAAAAATATTTATCTCTTTTTAAAAAATAAAATATTGTTATTAGTATTGTTACTATTATTGTTGTTGTTATTGTTATTATTTTATTTTTTGTTATTGTTATTGTTATTGTTATTATTCGTAGTAGTATTATTATTCTATGGCTTAAATGTTGTAATGTTGAAGAGTTTTCCCCTTTGATATCCTGCAGCCATAACATTGAAATCAAGAAACAAAAGGAAGTAATATTAGCTGCTGAAAAGCTACGGCGAGAAAAATGGATTAACGAAAAAACTCAGCAAATCAAGGTTGACCTTTGTTTTTACATTCCTTTACTGTGTAACGCAGATCAGTACTGATATGTTTATAGAAACAAAACAAGGATTTCTAAGAAAATTAAACGAAGGATCAATCAGTTATCTTCAATGAACTAGATCAAGCCCCAGTCAACAAAACTAAACTTTCACTAATATTTTTTAAACATTGCTGACTCTTGTACGGTTTACTCGCTGACTATTTTATTTTGCAAAAAGGGTTGAAAAGATTTTGCAAGTGGGCACAATTTATTCTTGAGACCACTCAGGCGGAAAATATTAAAAACTTTTTAACTTAGAACTTTAAAAAAGTCAACGTAGATTATTTTTGGTGCTACGACCGCTCTTCTCCAGCCACAAAGAAAATGAATGTTGAGAAAAGTTTTTGGAAACCTTTGTTACGGATTAAAATATTGTTATTGCTCTTTTTACTTCAACTGTAGGAAGTTACCGTGAAGGGTCTTGAACCAGATATTCAAAGGTTGATTGCCAAGCACAAGGCTGAAATCAAGAAGATTAAATCTGTTCATCAGGTATGGAGCTCAGTAAAACGCAGTATTCTAAATGTTCTTGTTTATCAAATGAAAGTTGAGAGGAGAACTGTACAAAATAGTTAAGTTAGGATTATATAAAGCCTTGTATCAGTTTTGCTATACATTCATTTCTCTTTGCTGAGGCCGAGGGGCGAATTTCCATATGTAGGAAACACAATCTAATTAAAGGTAAACATTAGATAAACTTGATGAACGTAACTTTTGGCATACAATTTAATAAAAAAGCTAACTGTAATAGAAAACGTTTCGTTACCTTCCCGGCAACATCATCAGGTCAACTGAATGTAAAATTTTTCTCCATATGTTAATATAGTACAAAACTATTCGACTGTGATTTTTGTTCTTTTGTCTTAGAGTTTGTCTTTGTTTTCAGTAAGCGATTGCTCTTTTACTTATGGATCCTATTGTTGCATCACAGTCGAATAGTTTTGTGCTATATTAACATATAGAGAAAAATTTCACATTCAGTTGACCTGATGATGTTGCCGGGAAGGTAACGAAACGTTGTCTATTACAGGTAGCTTTTTTATTACATTAGGTAAACCTTTTTACATACTTGATAAATGGTGTGCATTTGATGTCATGATATAGGCTGAATTGCTTGAAGCTGACGAGAGGGCCGGGAGGCGGTACATTCAGCAAATTGAGGAATTGAGAGATCATTTAGAGAGAGAAAAGGATGCGGCTTGTACACGGGAAAGAGAACTTGCTCAACAGAGGTGAGCTTGAAACCAAAAAGGATTAAGAGCTTTTTAAGAGCAGTTAATATTTTGTACAAAATAGTATTTATTCTTTGAAACACTGAATTTCTTGTACATAAATACGATTCGCTTTATATAAGTAATGATAACAATAATGATAACTCGGTTATAGTAAATTGGTTGGTCCAGGA
Source organism: Zoanthus sociatus (assembly GCA_025331085.2). NCBI lineage: Eukaryota > Metazoa > Cnidaria > Anthozoa > Zoantharia > Zoanthidae > Zoanthus > Zoanthus sociatus. Next base: position 2,774 of record JAOBAY020051367.1, read on the forward strand.
TTCACACGGTCATGAAAAGTCATGGAATTTAAAAATGCATTTTCCAGGCCTGGAAAAGTCATGGAATTTTGGAAAAATGGCTAAGGTCATGGAAAAGTTATGGAATTTTATTTTTTCTTGAGCTATGGTTTTGGTGAATAAAAGTTTTATATAATTGAGCGCAAATGTGCCAAGAAAACGCCGTTATCACATGCACGTTGCATTATGCTCTGCATACATGAAGTGTCAAAATATTAACTATGTGATAAAGTTGCTTTGCATTAGCAAATTTGAGGTGTTCAGAAGGTGTTATTCATATTTAAAGTTGGATTAAAGTGCGAGTAGGCTGTTGTGTTGGAGTGTGTTTTTTCATTTCTCGATATTTCTGGGTCATGGTTGCATTTGGTGATGAAAAAGTCATGGAAAAGTCATTGAATTTCATTCCTCATTCTCAGTGTGAACCCTGTGGCCCGAAAGCAGCCAATAGCCGATTGCTTGGGATCAGTTGCAATATTTTGACGGATATATAAAATGATAATCTAAAGATTAAAATCTAAATATCATGCAAGATTATAGTTAGGGAGCAAATGTCATGAAATATAATCCCTTTCTTCCACCATAAAATTCCCACGGTATTACAAGTGCTCCCTGACTGTTAATAAAATGAATCATTATTTTTTTTTAATTTTTACATTGTCTTTCTGAGCATACATCCTTTCTGGCAATTTGCGAGTGAAAATTCGAATTACACTTTTTGTACGTTATGTGACGTTTTACCCCTTTCAGCCAATCATAAACCTAGAACGTTGTGTGACCTATTCCACCTAAGCCAACTCAGCTTTCCATTCTTGCGGGAATAGGTTAATGAGTACCAGCGTTGGATTAGTCAAAGAGTCTCATCCGCTTAACACTACAGCACTGGAGATTAGGCCCGGCTCCATGGCCCTCTTGGCTTGTAAATGATATGTTGTGCGTTGAGATTGTTTCAAGGAATCATAAATAATTTGTATCAAACCTGTTTTAATATAGATTAGAAAAGCAGATGGAACAGGAAGAGCAAGCTTATCAGCAACAGAGACGGCGGCTTTATGCAGAGGTACAGGAAGAGAAAGAACGCATTGCCCTTCAGGCCCAGAGACAGCGAATGGAACTGGATGATGCGCGAGTGGCATTGGAGGTCAGTGAGTAAACAATTTGGCTGTTGCTTCCTTTCTTTCATGTAGTGAAGTAACAAACCTTAGAAAACCTGAACGTTGTCTTACTTTGCAAGACGTTTTTTCAACACCGAATGGTTTCAACGTCTTTTGAAGAAAGCAAAATCATTGTCACCAACACATTATTTACCTACTGGAAAGTCCTGGTTGTAAAATACTGTGAGTGCTTTAACGTTCCTCCGCGATCTAAAGAATGTTCTCAAAAAGTCAAAAAAGAAAAATCCAAACCCTGAGGGCACTCCTATATTTCAAGTTAGTTATTTCTGTTTCAAAATGTATCCTTTATCTTAAACCAGCATATTTTTGTTGTTGCGAATTGTCAGGATTCTCATAAGAAATCTATTATGGAAATGCAAGCAGGCCAACAAAAGGCAATTGAAGATCTCGAACGCAGACATCAAGTAGGTTGATTAAATGTTTTTTATTTCATTTAGCAGTGAAGTCGTGGTGAAATGATTTGTCGTTAAGGTCTTACTGTAAACATTAAGCTCATGCTATTGTAAGGATCTTCGTGAAAAACGTTTGTTTTACATGCTTCACAAATTAAGGAACTGGAACTATAACGATAGTTAACATAGCGAGTTTACACTTTCAGACTTTCAGAAAAAATGACAATTTATAACCATACATGTATACAATTCCTTCCTACTACAAGTTTTTTTTGTTTGATCCCAGGCTTTGCCGAGATGTGAAAATTCGGGTGACCTTTTTTTCCATCCTTATGTAAGGTCGGTAAATGAGTACCAGCAACTGGTGAAAGCTAACCTGCAATTTATTAATGTTCCTTCCAGGAAAAGTCAAAAACTCTTATCCGCTAAAGTGTACAGAAACCAATAAGTGACGGCCCCATGTCCCATTAGGATCATAGTGGAGTCAACTTGCTACTGTTAGTTTAACTTCTAATTTATTATACTTACGTCTTTCAGCTTGAAATGAATGAATTGAAAGAAAGACTGGAAATAGAAAAGCAAAGCTGGATTGAAAACTACATGAAAAAACAGGTAAGATGGACTGCGTTGCTGCATGCTGCAATGACTGTCACAATTCATTAATTCATTAGGCTGCTTACATTTGATATTGTTTGACTTCAGGACGCACTGCTGTTGACAAAAGAAAGGGAACTTAAAGAAGGGGTGCGAGATGCTCGTGACCGGGTGAGAAAAACAACTGGTTCTTCTCATTAATGCCTGTTTACGTTTTCCCACCTCTCGATGTAATAAAGCGATCTGTGGTCGGTCGGCTTTGTTTCCATCTCGTGTTGTCTTATGTGAAACTCGCCTGACCTGGATAGGAAAATTCTTTTGTAACACTATTCCCTTCATTTCCATGTGTGTCCTACTTTGTAACATGGTAACAAAAACAAAATTTCTGGCTATTAAATGTATTCTGCGAAATAAAATTTTTGTTATCTTTCGATATGTCAATGCTGCAATTTATTGGAAATAAGTGTTTCATTGCTTTGTTCCATTTCACAAACCTTCTCAATTTCTTAACTCAAATCTTATTTATCCCAGCTCATTCGTCGTTTAAAGATCATGATTGTTTTTTTTTCTGGATAATTTCTTGTATAACGTTTTTTTCTGTTGGATACGGTACAAACAGGAAATAGAGATGGTGATAACAAGACTGGAGGAAGAAACTGCTCTGGCAAGGGAAGAATGCGAGAGAGCTGCTGAGAACCGAATCAAGTGAGTAGATAGGTTAGACACTAGTCATGACAACCATTCCTTTAGTGTATGTTAAAGAAATTGAGATACAGGAATAGGTTGATAAAAATCATGGTTCAAAGTTTATTTCCGTGTTGAATAATTGTTAAGATTATGGAAGTACAATTTTTTTGAACATCAACGCAAATAATGGAAGGAGATAACGTTGGAGCGCTAATAACTGTCACACAGACTAAGGACTACCGCCCAGATCGTACATGTGGAGCAGTGACAACCTTCGTTAAGATCAGTAAGGTCTACCACCACAATCGTAAATTTCTTGCGGTAACAACTGTCACGCGGACTAAGGACTACTGCCCCGATCGTACATTTGGAGCAGTGATGAGTCACAGATTAAACTGGTGTTTTTTTTATATTAAATAATTAAAATAATGGGTCCTTGACAGGCTAATGTCATTCCAGTAATTGTATGATACAGTCCGTGTATCATAATCCACTATAGTCATGTATCATAATCAAACACCTTGGCTCGGTGTTAGTTTGTCTATTTATACTAGTGAACGGAAGATCATCGGCTCGATTTCCAGTTAGAGCTCAGATTTTTTCTGAGTTCCTTGTCTCTGTATGTATTTAGATATGTTATTTTTTAAATGATAGTCCCATTGTACGTGAAACAGCTTCAAATTTAAATTTGGCGTACTCCCGTAACTGCCGTGTGTGTTGTTATAATCAGTGTTTCGATCTTTTTCGATAAAACTATCTTTCGTGAGAAACATGTTTGTTTATATTATGGCAATTTTTTTAACGTCACTAGAAATTTAGTGTATTAATTAGCACTAATGGAGATTTAATTACTCACAAGTTTTTTTTTGGCTTTCAGACGAGTGCGAGATAAGTACGAGGCAGAATTGGCAGAACTAGAAAGATCCGAGAGGAATATGCATGACAAATACAACAGTATGAAAGTTAGTAATAGATAATCCTCGAATGCCCTATGTAGACTTGATGACGTAGCCGTTTGCGTTCATGCTGTGGGTCAAACAAATGCCCTGCATTGTCTAAAAGGTCATACAAATATTTGAATGTATTGTTCTGCGATGGGCTATTGTTCTTTTAGGGGAAGCCTTTGACGAGGCACTAATCCAAATAAAGTAAACAATTTTCAAATTCCCGTAGGGTTGGCGATCGAAACTGGGACTTTGAAGGCAGAAATCTTACCAACCGCACCAACGAGACAATTCTCTAAATACAGCTTAATACAATTTTTGAAGTTTTACGGTGAAGTATGAAACGCAAAGACTATTAAATTTTATTTTATGATTGCTGAAGCTTGTCTGTAAAGGCAGCTTTTAAACCAAAGAAATGATTTCGGAATTAGACTTCGACAGTTGAGATATCTCAAGTAAATGTTTTACCAGAATGAACAAGCAAGTTGGTGGTGTAATCTCAAATACCATTTTTAACTCAATCAGTTTTTGCCCTATAACAACAAAATTGAGCACAGTATTAGTTTATAATTATAACAAACTCCAAAACCGTTTTTCGAAATGAAAACGTTGTTTGAGTCAGGCTTAAAAAGTGGATGACTTACGTTATTAAAAGTTTCTGACAGGGTTTGAAGTTTAAACCGAACTAAACTTGCCCATCAGTTTGTGCTCTGAAACGAAAGCCATGCATTATAAAACAAAGATGCTGATAATTTCTCGCTTTAAAAGATAACTTAAATAACAAATTGAGGAAATTTCGTAACCTTCCCGATTGTTTGTAATTTTAAAGGTATATAACGTAAACGACGCAGATATGAGTTATAAACAAAGTGAATAATCAATAACATCAGTGATTGAATATTCAACCTTCTTTCAAAACCTAGCTTATTTGGCTTCTCTGTCTAGTATAATCTCCAAACCGTGGAGACAAGCTGTAGTCTGAAACTTCCCACCAAATAACCACATCTTTCCAGCCTTCAGTCGTTGTAAACACTGATTGCTGCATTCTTGAGACACACTCTTGTGTGTGCTTGCTGCTTGCGTATAGTTTCTTTAGTTATTTGCTCATTCCTTTTTTTCGAAGAAAATATAAGAATTATTGATATATAATCCGACAATGTCTTGGCAGGAGCGACTGACCGAGCTGGAGGGTGATTGTAGCAGGCAGCGCAGCTTGTTGAAACAAAAAGAACAGGAGGTTGAGGATATGGACAGAGTGACAAAGAGACTCCAGGAGGAGAGGGGAAAGGTGTCCGATATCATTAGACAGGAGTTTGCTGATAGGTAAGGGGTGGGGTAAGGTGCATTTCAATACAATACGGTTAGTGGTGTTAAAACTTGTTTTTTTTTTATAATTAATCATCTCCATAAATAGTAATAAATTGGAAGTTTGAATATGTAGCACAAAGTGACAAAATTAGAAACAAGTTTACACTGTTAATCGGGTATTTATTTGTTACAACCTAAAGCTGGGTAGAGATTGTGGTAACGATGGTGGTGATGATGGTGATGACGATCGTGGTGATGGTGGTGACGATGATAGTGGAGGTGGTGATGAGACAATGGTGGTGGAGATGGTGGTGATGATGGTGGTGATGGTAGTGATGGTAGTGATGGTGGTGACGATGGTGGTAGAGATTGGTAACGATGGTGGTGATGATGGTGGTGACGATGGTGGTGATGATGGTGGTGACGATGGTGGTGGAGATTGTAGTGACAATGATAGTGGAGATGGTGATGAGACAATGGTGGTGGAGATGGTGGTGATGATGGTGGTTATGGTGGTGACGATGGTGGTAGAGATTGTGGTAAAGATGGTGGTGATGATGGTGGTGACGATGATGGTAGAGATTGTGGTAACGATCGTGGTGATGATGGTGGTGACGACGGTGGTGGTGGTGGTGGTAGAGATTGTGGTAACGATAGTGGTGATGACGATGGTGGTGATGATGGTGGTAGAATCTTGTTTGCAGTCTGCTTTTTCATTGGTTGAAACTGAATTGCTGCCTCCGCTCATTTGCATTATATAAAAAAAATTAAAAAATGTGCTTTTACTCACAATTGACATGGGGCAGTAACGATTATTGTCTTTATTGTATTTTATAGACTCGTAACTACAGATGAAGATAACAAACGCCTTAAAACGGACATTAGCGAGATGAGAGCAAGGCACCGACTGGAGATAGAAAGAATTACAAAGGAAAAGGAAAAAGAGATGGAAGAAGTGCACAAAAGGTTTGTTAGTGATAGTTACTCTCCGTACTAATTGGTTCAGCCGACCTAAACGACTAGCTGCTCAAAACGTCCAGTATAGATAACACAAACGTGCAACTAGCTAACTCGAAGCCACTAAAATAGGTACTATGGTTAATTCAAATCAAACGTAATGGAGATTTTGATATCCAGCTCGTATTGCGTGTTCAAACCGGTTCCAGATTAAAACTACACGTACGTGCACACTGTCATAGATGGGTGTGAAATCCAAGATGCTTTAAAAGTCCAATATATATATAGTTCTCTGTTTCATTTTACAGAGTCAAACAAGCAATTTCTAAAAAGGAAGAGACAATGAAGGTTCTGAGAGAACAACATCAGGTATGCTACAAGAAAATGGAAGAATATTGAGGGTAGTTCTATCTTAATTAGTGTCATTGACGCATATTTGGCTCGTAATTGGTTTCATTGACTCGTTATTGGTCTTACTGACTCTTAATTGGTCTCATTGACTTGTAATTGGTCTCATGGACCCGTATTGGTCTCACTGACTCGTTATTGGTCTCAATGACTCGTAATTGGTCTCATTGACTCGTACTTTACTTCTTCTACTGTACATTGGTCGTCCATGTTTAGTTTTCTTTGCTTTTTCCTTATCGCTGGTACTTCCGTTTTTTAAAGTAGTTCTTTTTAGTTTGATGGGCGGACGTAGTTGATTCAGTTGATAAGATCTCTGCCTTCTAGCCACAAGATACCCGTTTCGCTCCCCGGCTTTGCCGAGATTCGAATATTGTGATCTTTTTTGCTTAAGCCAACTCAGCTTTCCATCCTTCCGTGGTAGGTAAATGAGTACCAGCGTTTGCTGGGAGCTAACCTGCGATGGATTTGTGTCCCGTCCAGGGGGAGGCAAAGACGTTCCTGCACTTAACAAGCTGCAGAAACCACAGGCCACTGGGCTCGTAAAGGATTTAGCTTTTTTTTAGATTAATAAAAATTAAATATAAAACGATAAACGTTTTATTTAAAAATGATATCTTATTTTGAAGAAAGACTTTGTTATTAATTCAAGGAATAGCTTTTGATTTGCTTTGGATAATTCTTTTTGTTAGGCTGCAACAAAACGTGCTGACCATCTGGAGTTTCTCTTGCAAGAGCAGAGGAAGAAGCTGCTGCATTAGATCATGCAAGCGGATTGTGTCTTTTTACTTGCAAGTTGGCACAGAGGCGATCTAGATTCCCTTTCCATTACAGAGTCTCGACTGCGTCCCATAGTTATATTTATAGTGTTTCAAACTGACGAATCGTTAACCGGGTTCACTTTTCCTGAGAAGCTCTGACCTAAACCCAAACTTAATCCATACATGTCAGTCCAGTTTGAACCCCTACCCTTGGAGAAGATGAACTCCTAAAATAATTTTTAGTATGTTAAACTACACAACTAAATAACAAGATGTCCTAGATTTTAACCAAGATAGACGCCATACTTGCGCCCGCGATCTAACAAGTTTGTTACCGCATGGCGTCACAATGTCAAAAGCCACTTTCATTTTTTGACGAATTGTAAGCCTTTTGTGAAGATGATTTTTAAACCGTCCGATAAAGCTTTCATACAAGTGAATAAACGTCTCTCTTTGAAAATTTAGCTTAAAATTCTAGCAATAAACACAATGTGAACTTTCGGATTAACGTTGTGACGTCAGAGGCAACTGTTCCGTGCCAGCGATAAAAGTGCTATGTGGTGCCCTACACGAAGGTTTTACTATCCATTTTTGTAATATTTTTCAAAATACATACAACGAATCGCTCTAAAATCTACATTTCTGTAATCGCAAATATATGCACCTCAACTTATCAAAAAATAACTTTGGAATTAGTCCCTCTTTAAGTAATTCTAGTTAGGATGTGGTATTAAGTTCTCTTGATTCGAAATGGTTCACATGCTTTATTTTTAACCTCATCTCACGGTTTTACCATCCCTTTCCCTTCTTTAAGTATTTTTTCGGTTCACGAGAAGCAAGACGTTTGCGCCAGATAAATAACACAATAATTGTTCGTCATCGTTATTTTATTTAGATGTCTCTGCCAAGGAAGCTGAAAAGTTTACAAAATACCAATATTTCAAATTTACAAATTGTCATATAGAGTATCTAATAAGTGAATATCGATTGTCGTAATATTTATTTTTGTTTATAAGAAAATATATTTATTAGAAGATTCTGCGATTCTACTCTAGTCTACCACAGTAGTAAAAAGTTAATTGTGTAACAAAGGACCATTCGAAATTGTTCGAGATATTATACATAACGTTATTACAATTATACGCAAGCTTTGATATTCTTTATTTATCACATAGATATGAACGTTTTACTGTAAAATACGCCACTCTTAGATTATGAAACTACATCCGGGATACGAGTGACATATTTTCTATATCCTCACTAGTGAAGATATTTCTGACGTTACTCCTTTGTTTTTCCCCAAAAATAAAGACACTTTTGGAAATCATTTTGGTCTATTTTTTTCTCATTTTCGAAAACTCACATCTATGTAATAAAAAGAAAATTACGCGTTAGCTTGAACATATGGGGCGGACGTGGTTCGGTGGTTGGCGCAGTTTGTAAGATCTCTGCTTTCCAACCACAAATTCTCCCGTCGGTTCAGTTCCGGCAGTTTGCCGAGATTAGAATATTTTTGTGACCTTTTCCGCCTAAGCCAACTCGGCTTTCCATCCTTCTGGGGTTCGCTGCGTTCACTTGTGAAATATTTCTGCCACTCGAAGATAAACTTCATATGTTCGTTCTACCGTGTAATATCCTCTATATGGATGGTGAATGAACGTGCTCTGTATATAGGCTGTATTTTCTTATTCTGGCCACGACGCGACAGCGGTAAACTACAATCCGGAGCAAAATCGTTGCTACACATGGGATATTTTCCTTCAAAATTTGCATATTAAACAATAAAATCGGGAAAAAAGGCCTTTGTTCTATTAATATCCCCTTTCCCTCCATGCAATGTTGCACTCTTGTTACAGTTGTACTTAGAAAAATGCAATAACTCTATTTTGACATTGCATGGGGGAGGGGGTTTGAAAAACACGTTCCTTTTTTCAATTCCCTTTCTCGGACCCCTAACCCATAAAAACAATCTGAAGTCAAATTTTTAACTAAAAATGTTTTGGTTTTTGTTACTAATTATACTGTGTGCAAGAATATGGCATTTCGGTCATTTGTAAGGCTCGTTAATTTCCCATACCGTACAAAACACATGGTGCTCACCACTCCTGGAATTCCGGGAAAACTGGAATTTTCAAAATTTCTTCCAGGGCCCTGGAAATATCCTGAAAAAAGAGATAGTTTCCCTGAGCTCCTGGAAAACGTCTAGAATTTTGTGGGAATGTTTTTTTTTATCAGTTTAATAAACAAACCAAAACCTGCAGAAGAATTTGAGTTTTGATTGTATTTTGTCTAGACTCAACTTCAGTTGGTGCTACTGTAGTAGAAATCACTTGATATCGTTTTGTTTTGCTGTGAGGAAATTTGGGGTTGAGGCCTCGAAAAAGAAATTCTTTAGCCTGGAGAACTCTTGGAAAACTCCTCGAATTCTGTTGTCCTTGGTCAGAGAGCGCTATGAAAACAAACCAGGGCCTAGTTTCTCAAAAGCTGATTAGTGCTAACCCAGGATTAATTTTTTAATCCATGTTTCTGTTTCCTACCTTCTATAGCTTGCTTTGGGCTGGAATTGAAAAAAACAACAGAATTTTGTAAGCATCACCAAGCTTTAATTATGAGAAAAATATTCTTTTAATTTTGTCCTAATCTAGGATTAAGTTGATCGGAGTTTTGTGGAACTGGGCCCGGGTTATTAGTCAAATTATCGCCGTAAGTAGGGTACAAAGCGTAAAGGTCCATACAAACGGACGTTAAAAGTCACATTGTTCATTTGGCCAACAACAGCAGTTGTTGCCTTGACTTGTTGCTTGGTCATGCAAACGGACGTAACAACTGCCAACATTGGCGATCTTCTAAAGAAGCGATGTATTCTGGTGCATTAGCCCTTTTTGACCCTCGGATACTCCGTTGGAGTAGCAGTGAGTTATAGCTGGAACTTCATAAGATTTTGTTGAACAATAGAATCCTCCGGCCTGCTTAGCGTGTTTGGTTTGTACATAAAGTGTCTCTATACGCAACGTTTAGCAGTTTCCTCGGAAACTTGTCCTTTCGTTTTACCGTTTAAGCAATCCGTAAATTTGAGTTAATTTGTTTTTAAGGAGTTGGTTTATTGTCTGCTATTATTGTTTAATGCATATTTGTTCGAAAATTTAAAGCCGAAGTGATCATGGGAAAATGAGAGAGTGATCTGGGATAACACACTTCACTCTGATACAAATCCTGGATTTGATCTACATTTAGACTACGAGTAGTCCCTATTTTTCCTCTTTAATCAAGTTGGCGCGCGAAAACTGGGGCGAAGACAAAAATGTATCAAGCA